>JACCIY010001296.1:0-35829 GCA_025506505.1 Flaveria sonorensis | reverse complement strand
TTTCACTTATTGTCTAAGTCTAGGGGCTTAATATGTCATAGTGAATATTATATTCACTATAAATATATTAGTGACAAGGAGGTTAAGAAGCTTAAATTAGTCATTGATTGACGGTTTTTTTCACTTGTGTATATCTTTTGCAATCAAATTCAGATCAAACAAGGGTTTTATTTGGTGTTTCTTAGGTTTTCTTCATATGTTCATCCATTTTATAGTGTTTGATCTATAATTTTCACAAAATCATTGATATCTGTGTTATCAGTAGGAATTGTTGTGTTTATTCATCAATTGCACTGTTAGATTGATCACTCGGACCAACAATATGGGATCAGAGCCATTGTGCTCTTGATTGGTTGAGTTTTGTTGTTTTCGAGTTCAAAATCACTGTTTCATTCATTATTTATCTGATCTGCTTGTTTTGGATATGGAATTGATTGAGAATTCTTCTATTTGGTGTGGGAAGCTATAGAAATCATCAGATCTCAAATCCATTAAGATTTGGATGAGTTTGAGTTGATTTTGTAATGAAAAAGTGTTTAGATACGTCGGGTGAAATAGAGTTCTTTCAAGCGCAAACTATATCTTCATTCTACGAAACTACATAGTTTTTGGTTTTTGGATCTGGTTTCTTTTTCCCTGGGAAAGTATGTGTGTTGAATGAAAGTCATGGTGTTTGTGTACCAAACCCTGTGAATTGCTACCAAATTGATCTCTGAACGAAAGTTCAACTAGTTTGCGCGTAACTACTTGCAAAAACTAGCATCAGCATGCCATTGCCGGGCGAAACTGCTGTCGAAATTACAAGCGAAACTACCTGTGAAATTGCCTGCGGAATAAGCTTAATTCTTACGAAATTAGCTTCTGATCATGTCATAAATGGAAACTCTTACAATCTCTTATTAGAAAGTGTGGCACCAAATAGACCTCCAAGATTGATCAACGGGGATAACTTTGATTAGGCCAAATTTTATGAAAAACCATCTTGTCGATTAACAAAAAAAAAAAAATTATTTTTCCCGGGGGAGAAATATTCAACAATTATTGAGGCGTTTAATTGTTTAAATTTTGTCTTAAAATTTAAAATGGCTTTTTTAGAAGTCTTTAATTCCTTCAAATCTGATAATCTAATATCAGCACAAAGTCCGTTTGATTCTTTTGCAGCTATGAAAGATGAAAAGATATCTGATTTTGTTGATCGATTTGTGATGGGGGCAAGCAACCTTAAGAAGTATGATGACCAGTTGGGAAACCATGAACAAGTCACATAACCTTTGGACTCTCTTCCCATAGTGGAGTCTACAAGTTAGATTGTTAAAGCATGAAATAATTTTGCTGACTACCAACTTATGGAAGTTATCAACAAGCTGAAGTCATTTGATTTGGATATGAAAAGAAGAGAGTACAATCAATTCATGTCTGGTGGTGGATCTTCAAGTGCTTAGATCAAAGAAACTGAAGAAGAAGTCAACCATGCATTGATGGCTGAGGTGGTGAACAGTGATGAGGATTCTATTGAGAATTTGATCTATTCAAAAAATTCAGGTATGAAACTCATGTGAAAGTGTTTGTGATGTTGGTGCTTGTGCAAGTGGGTGAAGTTCAGAAGCAACAGGATAATGAAATAGATGAAGTGAAGCTACAGGTTCACGATAAAGGAAAGCAAGAGGAAGGTGAAGCTGAGGAAGCTAAGAAGAGAGCTGAGGAGGGAAGAGTACAAAAAGAACACTCCCGTCTGTCAATGTGAAAAAGCCCTAGCTGCTGAAAACATGGTTATGGGACTCCCCTATGAGGTAATTCAAGACATATGTTCTCCTCCTGTAAAATTCATTTATTGGAGTTTATAAAGCTAACATGTATTACTGGAAAATGAAAAAGAATTAAATGAATAATCAAAGAACTTAAAACCAATGAGTCAAAATATTGTATCAAACTAAGAGAAGCTTTAAAGAAAATGATCTTTTAAAAAGAAATCTTTTAGAAAAGAATGTCGAGATTAATGTTTTGAGTGATGAGTCACCTTAGTAGAATTTGAGACTAGCATGTTTAAAACTAAAACTGATAAATGGACAATGTATAGTAATGAAGGATTGATTCAATTTGTTATGAGCAACTGGATTATAGGATGTTTATTGTTCGGTTTGGAAAAGGATAGTATATTATCAACACAGTCAAAGTCAAAAATGTCAACGTCACTGTCAAAGTCATCGAAAAAGTCAAACAAACGTGTTAGAGATGAAGAACCGAGACGAGATATTAAAGATATATTGACTAGGAGTTTTATTGTTAAAAAATATTTTGTGTCAACAAAAATATTTAATTATGTTTCAATCACTTTATGTTTATATGTATTTCCTTATGTCTATGTCTAGGGCTTAATATGTCACTAGTGAATATTATATTCATTATAAATAGATTAGTGACAAGGAGGTTAAGGAGCTTGAATGAGCCATTGATTGAGGGGTTTTCCACTTCGTAATATCTTTTGCAATCAAATGCAGATCAAACAAGGGTTTTATTTGGGTTCTTGGGGGTGTTCTTCATATGTTCATCAATTTACAAGTGTTGATCTATAATTTTAACAAATATCATTAATATTTGTGTTATCAGTGGGAATTGTTTATGTTATTCATCAATTACATGTTAGATCGATCACTCGAACCAAATTTATGTTGTTTTCCTTTTGAACATTACAGAAAATATTCAATAAGTTGAAATTCTTTCAATGGTAAACCTACAACATGATTTCCTTGCACCAACTTATTCACAGTATTAATGTTAACATGTCCAATACGACAATGCCATAACAATGAATCACTCCATGGCTTTGATAAAAAACAAGACGTCATTACAAATACATGTGCACCATTCATATCCAACAAGTATGTGTCTTTGTTTCACGGAGTTCAAGATCCATTCATCAGCTATAACAAAACTAGGTTTTAAACTAAGACATTCTTAATCAGTGAAGTTTTTAGAATAATGTTTGTCACAAATTTAAGAAACACTTAACAGATTGTGTTTTAATTCTTCAACAAAGCTTACATCTTCAAAGCTTAACATACCGTTTGCACTGTACCTTTCTTTGTACTTTTACCTCCTTTATCCCCATAAAAATATCATATGACAGGGTTCAAGAATAAGAATCTCAGTTGATATGACTCAACTTAGGATCGAATATGATGATTGAGTCAATGATTAAGTAGCGGAAATACCAAATCACAGAACATTTAATACTGAAAATGATAATAAATGCTTTGTATAATGATGTGAGTAAACAAGATACAAAGACTGCTGGGGTTACTGTTTAAATGAGTAATATTAATAATGTTGAAAGAAGAACTTACAAACTTAGGTCATATTGTTCTATTTATAGGCATACACATTGCCTGTACAAAATGACAAATCTACCCTGATAACTATACATCAGAAACTAGTCTTAGTACAAAATAAGAGCAGCATTTGTAAGTGTTCATCCGCATTGACTAATGCGGATGAACAAGTCTTCATCGGCATTTGTTGTTGTCTTCAGCATAAAATTAATTCATCCATATTTAGTTGACACGGATGAACAAGACTTGACAGGATTTCTTTTGTTCATCCGCATTAGTTAATGCTGATGAACAAACACTTGTCAGCATTTGTTTTTCTTCATCCGCATTAGTCAATACAGATGAACAAATTCTTATCAGCATTTCTTTTCTTTGTCCACATTAGTTAATGCGAATGAACAAATTTTTGTAAGCATTTGTTTAATGGTCATCCGTATTAACTAAGGCGGATACTTTAACACTTGTTCTATTCTTTTTTTCTTTTGCCTTATTTCTTCATGAATGGTCTCCTGTATTTCTTCTTAGTCTTTGGTGTTTCCCAACCAGAACAACCTTCAACAACTTCTTGAATTGGCATGTATAATCCTTTCAGGGTCCAACAATACTCCCCCTAAGGATTATACAGCCAATGTACTTCAAGAGTTTGATGGTGGTGGATGTTGTGAAGATTCTAGTGGTTCTTCATGAGCTTGTCTTGATTGGACTGTAGATGGAGGTGGTGCTAACGCAGTAGCTGCAGAAGGTTCAGGGTCTGTCAGATCAGGATTCAAAATAGCCTTGATCATATTGGAGAAGTCTTTAGCCTCATCATCTTGTCTCGGCTAAGGACATGTATCTTCATTTGGCTCATAGTATGAATTGCATCAATGGGAATTTGTCTCAAGGAGATTGGTTCCCACACTGAAATAGTGGAAAGACCATCTCTATGAATCAGTAGGGACCCATCAGCATCAACTTCAAGCTTTACAATGTTGCCCATTTGGAGAGGAACCTTCTTTTTCTTTCTTTTTTCTCTTTTCTTGTTTATTCTATCATAGGCCATCTTCAAAATCTTAATACATTTTAGCATGAACTCTAAGTCATCTTCTCCTATTTTTTTGTTGAGTGATCTAAAGTGTCTTGTGAGGATGTAGTGAACATAGGATTCATCCAATAATCTCACCTCATATCCACTGAACAATCTGATTTTTGGTGCTTCCTTTCCTCCCTATTTCCGTTTAGTAACCAACTCATATGTCTTCTCATAATAATACACATTGGAGATTGGTTTTGTCTTATGTGTTCCAGCAACCATTTTTCTTTTTAATGACTCAGTTGGCTTTACATTCAATTATGGAAATATCAGCTCTTCTACTTCTTTTTCCTTTTCTGTTCAAATAGATTTCTGAAAGATTTATCTTTTCTTAAACAGATGGCCTTGAGGGATTTGAAGTTCTTAGTTTTCTTGAACATTTTCAGGATGTCTTCAAATTCATATCCTCTGTACATTGCATAATGATTTATCAATTCAAGCTCTACCAACTCTTTTAAATCATGAATTTGCATAGCATTCACCAGAGCAGAGTACTCTGTGAAGAATTTTACAAGCCCTGAAATCCTCTTCACCATGAACATGTTCCAACTGTTGTCATACTTCCAGGTAGTGATCTTTATATCAGTTTTGCCTTTGGGAGTAGACACACCATTGATCATCTCAGAAGTGGTCATCCCTTCTTGCAGCTTTAATTGAGAGGGTTTAATGAACCATTTTGGATTCATGTGAAGCATAAGGGCCAAAACATCTTGATCCTTGGTGGTTAGTCGAACATCTTGAGCAGATGTTCTTCTTCTTGGTTTTCTGCCTGTTACCTCTTCTTTAATTGACTGAAGTCTTTCCTTTTTCTTTAATCATCTTCAAAATTACAGCCCAAAGGGAGTTGGTCTTCAAATTACCCAACTTTCTTCTTGTGAACCCTTGCTTGGATAAATAATCCTTCATTTCCCTGTCAGTCATACTGTAAGGATCAGGATATGCTGATTTAGTTTTTTGCTGCTTTACAGGCTTAGCAGCACTAGAGGAGATCTTGGCAGTTTCAGTCATCTTCTCATAATCTGTGACAAAAGTGGGGTCAAGTAGCCTTTCATCTTTTTCACCTCTCAACCATTGCCTCAGAAGTCATGTTAAAGACTTCATCTGCCTCATATCCATGATTAATCAGATACATGCTTTAATCATGAGATCATCTGATTTGGCCTTTCTAACATTTCTTCAACTGCTGGTTCATCCCTATCATCACCTCTCAATCTTCATTCTCCAATCAATCCACCAATCACCTCGAGCACCTTTTGCATTTCCTTTTCAACCTTCTCATGTTCTTCCAAAAACTCAGCTATAGCTGTAAGGCTCCTCGGATCATCTTTTTGTTTCTAACAGGGGGTTCTTCTTCAAACGTGGCAGTTTGCCTTTGGCATTTTTGTTAAGTACTTTCTTTTTCTTGAATAAGTATGCAATCTATGTAAAGGATAAGGGACAGAGGCCTATGTCTTGTTCATCCTTTCAAGCTCAATCTCTTCAGCTTCCTCCTTCTGTTTATCAGCCATTTCTTTATGTTTTCAGTTTCAGCTTCTGTTTTCGCCACTTCCTTTCTTTTAGTTCTTCACATAGGCTTTTGATTAATTCTGTTGTTCAACAGTCAAGGAGACTGCTGGAACAAGTTGCAGCTTCATTCTTTTTCTATGGGAACAGGATTAATGGGAAATAACAATAATGGCTTTGCAGGATTTCTCACATCTTTGATGTAGTCCCAAAATTCTTCATTAATGATAAACTCATTGGAGGAGTACATATCTAGATCATCTATAAGATCTTTCATCATTGAATCTTCTTTAGTAGAGTGATCAGAGTGGACAACAATAGCCAAACTATCTCTCTCCCAACTCACTAAATTCTGCCTGTGTTGAGGGTTTGGCATTTATGTTTTTTCATTGCCTGGATGTTACTTCTCTTTCCACCTCTTCCTTTAAATGAGCAAGTAACTCTAATTCAGAAATTCTTTATTTAGGGCTTCAATATGTTTTGAGATCAGCTATAATGTTTGTTGGATCTCAATAAGGTTTCTTGATCTTCTATAGCAATGGTCTGGATAGCTGCAGTATCAAGTGACCACTTATTTCTTCTCTTGACATCTCCAATGAGGTTTTGGGTCATTTAATCTTATCATCTTCCTTTTTATTTCAGCCTCATGTTTGGTTTTTAATTCTTTCAACACTTTTTCTTTTTCATCAAGTTCAAGGATTCTGTCATGATGATCCCAGACCTTCTTTCAGGTGTGTTCTCTATTCTTGCAATCTTCTGTAACAAATCTGAGATCATTCTATCTTTATCATCTGGTCTTTTAATCTCTAATTCAGCAAAGCTTTCTGAAGGGCCTTCCTCTGAGAGTATTTGTCTCTCAGGAAGTTATGCAACTGGATAATCATCTCCTCATCAGAAGATGATTCAGAAGAATCTGATGAGCTGGCAGATTCACTAGACTCAACAGATGCAGCAGCACCATGTGGAGAAGAATCAGAGGGAGATACTTGATGGATTTGGATTGGTGAGTATGGAGGGGAATCAGTGTGAGAAGATCTAAATGGAGATGGAATTGCTTGTTTATGTACTAACGGCATAGTGTGAGAATCACACCTACATCTCCTTGGTGGGACACTGTCCTTAGTATGTGTTCATCCTCCTCAGCATGCTCTCAACAAGGTGTTGAACAAGAGCAGCTGGGTGTTCTTCAATGTTTTCTTGTATATCATCCTGTTCTTCCACAGCTTGTTCCTCAACAGCTTGTTCCTAAACAATAGGAAACATCATCTGCAGTGCTTCTGGAACTTCTTCTGGGTTTATCTGTTGCAACATCCAAGGAAGTAGTGGAAAGAAGGGTTCTACTATAAAAATTCTGGGATCCCTCTTCTTGATGTACTTAAAAGACTTGGCATTGTAATGAGGAATATCAATAACATTGCCTTCTGGCATAAGATTAGGAAAAGCTTCATTTATGAAGCATTGGATAAACTCTGATACATAAGGAATATGCCTTCTCCCTTCCTGAAGTTTGATAACAGTCCATTGAACACATATGCAGACAAGTTGAGAGGTCTGATAGGATAGTGCACAAGCATAGATGGCTGTTGATATGGTGTTTGGGATGTCATTCCAACCTGTCTTCCTCTTGGATAACCAATGTTGGAATAAGTGAATAAGAAATCTCCATTGAAAATCAACTAACCCTTTAACTATTTGCTTCCCTTCAAATCCACCTTCATAGCCAATGTTGGCAAAGAAGGTCATAATATCATCTTCTTTAAGTTATAAAGGAGAGTTGGCATCATCCTCAAACTGTAGACACTGTCTCACAGTTTGTTCTGTGATTGCTAATGTATGAACATTAGTAATCCTTCCTATTATGGTCTTTTCCCCATTAATTTCTGTAACCTCAGCAGGATGATCTTATGAAGCTTTCATAGATGATTGGTCTGACTATAATGGCATGTGCCACTCTGGTTATAGATATAAATCTGATCATATCTCTCAGACCTTCAGCTTTAGGCACATTTGGATCATGAAATCCACTGACATTATAGAGCTTGCTCCATGTCAGATTAGCCATGATTCTGCAATAGATACAAATGGATTAGTAACACTCTAACACATATATATCATATGAACATGATCAGGTTTGACTTTTAACATTTGACATTTTTTCAGCTCAAAATTGAAATTTCAAAGGTTATTGTTTTATTAGGATGTTGACCTAATTTTGATTTTGGTAATGAAAAGTCATTGAAGTTATGTTTTCTGCTAGATTTTTGATCATTTTCATTGTTTCAAATGTCTTTTACATCTTAAACACTGGATTTGATTTCCATATTTTGATAGTTCGGTTCCCCTGTTCATCGTTGTCTAATTAGGGTTTGAAACACAGTCATTCTTTGTTATTCACAATTACATCTGTCTCAATGAACTTTAGATTGTCATTTAAGTCCATTGTTCTTGATTGAGATTAAGAATTTTCTTAAACATAGGGTTTGTTTCATGACTGGTTTGACATTTGAAATTTCATATCTATTGAGAATCACCTTGTTTTTGATATTACCTCTGTGAAGAATCAAATAGAGATGGTATGAAGTTTGAATGATCAACAGAAACACTTGATTTGTGATTGCTTGAATGATGATGAAGAACAGTAGAAGAACGCTCGTCGCACTTAAATGTGTTTAAATAGTACATTTGACAACTTACTCAAATTTTACAAGTGTGAACAAATGCGTAGGTTTAATTTTACTACTGTAGAAAATGCACATGAACATTTTTCTTTGGGGCATTTACTGTAGCAAATGCGCACAACATTTTGGGCCAATTTACTATGACAAATGCGTATAAACAAGTTAACTTGCACACATTTACTGTAGAAAATGCGGAGGAGCAAAATAACTTGACCGCATATACTGTAACAAATGCGGATGAACAATTAAACTTAACCTCATCTACTGTAGCAAATGCGGAAGGACAAGTTAAACTGTCTGCATCTACTGTAGTAAATGCGGAAGAACATTAAGTTGTTCGCATTAGTTACACTTGTATAAAAAATAGTTACCGCATTGGTTATATGTTAGGGTTACCTTCATCCGCATTAACAATACTCTTACCCGCATTAATTTTTGAACTTGTCAAAAATTAATGTTTTTGTAGATGATGATTCTGACTATTTTGCACTGATGTTCTGATTTTATGAAGATGAGTCTGCTATTTTGATTTATGAAGTTTTATCAGTTGCTAGAATTGTCAATTTTGCATGGATTGACTTGTATACCCTGTGTGATACAGCTTTCCTAGTTTTGACTGATCTTGGACTTTGTGCTTCCAAATATCTGCATACACTGAGATACTTATGGTATAACTTCCACACCAACACAATCAAACTTTTTTTTTAATGTTGTCTTAAACAAAAATTGTTGCAAATTTTATGTTTGTTAATATTTTCTTTTAAATTATTTTTAGTAACTCCCGTAAAGTTTATATCCAGATTGGATAGAAACTTTTAATGAATTTAAAATGAAAGGAAAATATTTCTAAATTTTTGTTTTCATAATTGTACATGACAAGGAAGTGTACCTTATTTGGGATCATATCAATCTTATCTTTCACAAGTGCAAGTAGTCATGACCCTATTGATTGTAGGTATGTTTGTCATCTTAAACTCATGCTTGGTTAATATTTTAATGGATGTGATCATTATCATGTTTCGAGTGGATTAAACATTCAACATGTACCTCACGCTTAGAAGCATACCAAGATCAACTACCTCATGAAATGTATGGTAGAACTTTTTCACAGCTTGCATGACCAGATCATTTAAATTATGAAATCTCATTTATTTTAGGGTAAGGGGGATCCTCATTGGGATTCTTTTATTTTGATCCTTATATTATTTGATCCTTATATTTATTTGATCCACATTGGGATTCTTTTGCTCTTCACTTTGGAAGGTGATCCACTTTAGGATTCTTTTGTTCATTCACAAGGAATGTATTCATCCAGATTGGATGTGTTCCACATTAGGAATCTTTTTGGATCTTGACATCAGCACTAGTGCTTGTTTCTCTAGATCTTTTCTCAGCAAAACAGAGGAGAAACTGATATGGGTGAATGAGATTCATAAGGTATCATGACCTGGTGTGTTTAGATTACTACACATACACACATTCGGATAAGTGAAATACTTACACACCATAAGATGATGGCCTTACAGTTGAATGTGATCTTTAGTTTCTCACAACATTTATCTTCTTTTCCAAGATGATCCTACCCGCATATCAGGTAAGTCATGTCAGTTTTTCAAGATTTTGAAAGAAGCACCGTGAATGATATAACGACTGTAATTATATCAATTCCCAAGGAGTACATTTCATGTACCACAAAAAAATTGACTTCTTTTTGTATTTTAATGATTTTTGAATGTTTTTAGGAAATTTTGATTTTACTCAAGGTTAATCATGCCAATTGATTGGACTAAGAATTCAAACTGACTAGGGTCAAATGCCTTAGTGAACAAATCAGCTAACTGATTGTCCGTGTGAACCTGAATCAACTTGATTAACCCCTTTTCAGCACAGTCTCTCAAAAAGTTATATCTAATTTCAATGTGTTTAGTTTTTGAGTGCTGAACTGGATATTGTTCGGTACAGAGTCTGATCCACTGATTTGCCATCGGAGTCTGGACCAATCTTCACTTTAGTATCCACAGGAGTTCTGATGGACTGACAGTCTGCTAAATGAAATTTCTTCAACATAGATTCCACATATTTTGATTGATTGATGAAAATTCCATTTGTTGTCTATTGTACTTCTAAACCCAGGAAAAAGGTGAGCTCTCCCATAACGCTCATTTGAAATTTAGAATGCATGAGGTTTTCAAAGTTTTTACAGAGTTGCTTGTTTGTTGAGCCAAAAATGATATCATCTACATAGATCTAGACAAGCAACAGTTCATGTCCCTTATTCTTTCTGAATAAAGTCTATCAATCTTTTGTTTGGTCCTGATGATTGATTCAACAGTGCACTTGATGTATGACAATGATTTCCCATGATTTAACACAAATATCCAATAACACAATGAAACAATTTAGATTCTAAACAATGACAATCAAACCAAAGGCTCAATAATAATGATAATAAGCTTCCAGTCTCACACACACAATTGCAACAATGATATTTCGTATTAGGGTTTTGCAATCATTTTGTTACACAGATAGAAAAGTTACAACATATAAGCAAACCTAATTTCGCTGGCAGTTTCGTAGACTAGGAAAACTGCCTGACTATTAACTAGTTTCACCCGGCAGTGAACTACAGTTTCGCCGGGTGAACAGACACAGCAGACTCCAGGCGAAACTATAGTTTGCCCGTAGTTTCACTGGAACACAAAAGTCAACAAAATACAAATTACTAGAGAAAAACTAATATTAACCCTATTACATAACATTTAACTATCAACTATAGTGAGTCCAACCTACACTAGATTATCAATTCTCCCCCTAGGTTGGACCTCACTCTAGGTCTTCTTGCCCATCTCTCGCTTCCTCTTTAGCTTTATCAGATGTTTCTTGATCCGCTCCTGCTGTACTCTCCCTCTTTTGCCCTTGCACTTGCCCTTGCAAATTGTCTTGTAAGATCCTGCATGTCCAGCCTTAATCGTCAGCCTTTGATACCTTCTCGTGAGCTCCCTGACCTTTGCCCTTACTCCACGAGCTTATTAGCCACAATCATAAACAAACTGGCTTCTTTTCTTGTTTCAGCTCCAGCTCCTGCTTTGATGTGATTCTCACATAGAATTACCAAATCCTCATCACAGAATGAAAATACCTCCATAGGATCAAAAAGCTTAATCTCTGCACCACCTTGCAGTCTTATTACTACTTCCACAGTATTGTTGTCATAGAACCATTTGTCGAACTTTTGTAGTCTAGAGGGAAGTGGATTGGGCACTCTTATTCTGTTCACAGTTTTAGCTGGCTTTAGCTTCAAAACAATCTTTCCTTTTTCCATTGGCCCAAAATAATCATTCATTCCTGCCTTCATTTCCTTTAAACTGTAGTTTTGCTGGTGCTTAAAACATAAAAAAAATTAAAAAAAAATTGCAAAATAAATTTTTGTATTTATAAGACCTTTATGAACAACATTCTTCATCCCAAAACATCAGCACAAAACAAAAAAAAAATAAATAAGAAAGAAAAGTAGAAGGATATAGAAACTTGTTTTTCATGAAATTAATCCAGAGAGTTAAAGATTTGCGGGATTGCTGATATGTTTGTCCTTTTAAACCCATGCCTTCCTCTTTTTAACAAGTAATATGCATCTATTTTATCATGTTTTGGATTCATTTGATAAACTCAAATGACTTGGTTCCCACAGATATTCAGCGAAGTACTAATCCAGGTCTCATGGTTTATTGAGCAATATGATTAACTTTGCTTCAAATTTTAGAATTTATAACAATGATTCTTAATTTTTAAGAGTCACTGGTCTCATGGGGACAGATGATGAGAGCTCCAGGTCTATACTTACGTATAACAGAGGAGATGACCATCTTATCTGTTGATGAGAGCTTCAGGTCTATACTTACGTATAACAGAGAAGATCATCAGAATGTGCTGATGGGAGCACCAGGTCTATACTCACGATAACAGAGGAGATCATCACTCCAGGTCAATGTTCACACATAGCAGAGGAGATACGCTCTATATATGTCACCCATGTTATTAAATCAAAGCAAAGATTTGAAACTCTCAACCCATTTTGACATGGCTTTATAGCTTTGTGCAGGCCGAGATATCATGAGGATAATCCTTGTCATCGAGTTCTTAAACTTTAATTAAGCCACACGATCACTGTTTACTTTTATATCAGGCTGAGACTACCATGCATATCCCAAACAATGCTATTAATTCTCTTTCAAACTTCTTTTCCATGAAGTTTCGGAAAAGACAAAATTAAAATTTAGACAAAAAAGTAGATCGTTATTCTCCCCCGAAATTTCTTATTAGCAGCCCAAAACAAAAAGAAATTTCTCTCCCTTTTTTGTGTTTTTAATATAGGTTTAAACAAAACAAAAAAAAAATCAAAGATGTGAAGACATAGGGACTTAGAAGTTTATCAGTAAAAGTTTAGAAACAAAAAAAAGAGTTATTTACATTACTATACACATTATGGTAAGATAAGAGGTTTTAAAAAGATATTAGACCCAACATAGAGATCAATTCATAAAAATGCGGTTTATCAAATGTTTTTGTGTAAAGATCCACTCGTTGATTTTTGTGTCAATCGGAATAATATCTATAAAACCCTTTTCTTGAGCATCCCTGATGGCATGAATGCTAGCAACTGGAGCAAACACTTCATTTTTTCAACTATCAACGTGCCAAAAACTATTGATAGCCCTTCCTTAATGTTCCTGACATAACAAAAAAATTTGTTAAGACATGGAAATTGGGACCCAAGTCTTGACTGACTTAGGTCTTGGAACAGAAGACTTTTTACAGAAGAAATTATTTACAAAATGATTTAATCTACTTCCTAAGGAACTATTATTTATATTTTTATTAACAAATGCAGGACAAGTTTTAATAATATGATCATCCTTTCCACATCTAAAACACCGGGACTTTAAACCTTTCTTATTACATTTTAAAACAGATGCTTGATCAGTTAAGATTTTTTCCTCACATTCAGACGTGTGTGAATCGGAATTGCTACATGAGTCATATGATTCTGTTAATATTTCCTTTGTGGATTTATTTTAGCAAATCCTGATTCATTTACATTAATATTGTTAACGTTTGAGGAAGTTGTCTCTATATCTTTAGAGTTAGAAATCCGACTTGGTGTGAAAGATGGGATAGGATGAGAAAGAAATTTTTTAAAATAATTTGGATGAGAATGTCTGTTTGAAGCTTTACTTAAAGAATTATCATTACTATTAACAAGAGAATTTGAAACATCATAGTTTGATTCATCAACATCTGAGGATAAACAAGATGAACTATAACTAGAACAACTTAAGCTACTGTCTGTAACAGACATTTGGGAAACAAATCTACTTAAACTATTGTCTATGAAAGGCTTTTTGGAATCTGAAATGTTAAGACTAGAGCCGCCCAGACCACTACTTGCACCATAATCATATTCCTCTCGAATCTACTTATGATTGACTCCTTCTAAACCTGCATACAAACTGTCAATATATTTTTGAATTAATTCATTAGTTGGATGAGGTGTAGGCATAGGAGAATAATAATAAGTGCTAGGTGGAGGATAAACATGAGTGGTTTCTTTGCTTCCCAAACCAGTCTTAATTCTAGCCCCCCTTTGATTCTTGCAAAGCTCCTCAAGTTTCATCCCAGAGATTGTCCATTTTTCAAGTTTGGTTTTTAATTTGCTTGTTTCAAATTCAGCAAGTGCTACACGTTTAGTTAAAGCATTTATTTCAACATTTCTTTCCAAAAGATTTCTCTTTAAATGCTCATTTTCTTTTAACGCTTCATTTAACTTAACAAAATATTTAGACTCATTTGTTTTAAGTTCCTTATTAATTTGTTTTAATTCTTTTTCATTATCTAATAGCAGTCTGTTTGCCTTATAAACCCCAAATAAATGAATTTTGCATGGAGGAGAGCACATGTCTTGTATTACCTCATAAGGGAGACCCATAACTACCTTTTCGGCAGCCAGGGCCTTGTCACACTGACAAACTGGAGTATTCTTCTTGTTTTCTTCATCCTCCATTGCTTTCCTGCTATTCTTTTCAGCCTCACTATCCTCTTTCAATTCTTCTTTTGACTCACCTGTCTTCTTTTCATAATCTTTACCAATAGTAACCTTCTTTTCAACTGCAACACCAGCTTTCTCATATCCACCCTCTTCAACTTCAACTTTCTCAACCTTTTTCCCTTCAACCTGAACCCTTTGCTTGTTACTTTCACCAATAACCTCTTGAGTCTCACTCTTAAACTCTCTAAAAGGATCAAAGTCGTCAATAGAATCCATATCATA
This sequence comes from Flaveria sonorensis, assembly GCA_025506505.1. Lineage (NCBI taxonomy): Eukaryota > Viridiplantae > Streptophyta > Magnoliopsida > Asterales > Asteraceae > Flaveria > Flaveria sonorensis. The sequence continues at coordinate 20,922 of JACCIY010001296.1, read as the reverse complement.
GTTCACTAACTCAGCCACTAGTGCATGATTGATTTCTTCTTCAGTTTCCTTAATCTCAGCGCTCCAATCAAAGTTTGAGATGAGAGTTGTTTCCTTCTTTGACTTGACTTCTTCCTTGTCAGTGATTGGGATAACTTTAGAAGTTTCAAAAGTTCCTGGTTTAGTAATGATATGAGATGGACATTCTCTTTTAAAATGCCCCAACTGTTTGCAATTAAAGCATCTTAAGTTAGACTTATCAAATCCCAGCTTTGAATTCTGATTCTGATTTCCGAAGCTCCTTCTACCAGTTCGTTCCATGAATCTTCTTGCACGTAGTGTGAGCATGCCCATCTGCCATTGGATATCTGTTTCCTTTAAATCATCTGGATCGAATTGATACACGTCTTCAACAGACATTCATTTTCTCTTTAGCTCCCCAGCAACCAGAGCCTCATAACTATGCATAAACATTCCAAATAATGCTATAGTATCTGATGGAATCTAAGCAGTGACAAATGGATTTGAGCATGAACAAACACCTGTAGACCCCCCACTTGACATATTTGAAGCATCATATACTATAGAACCACCATAAGCTGAACCATACATAGACGAGTTTGCAGCGGATGATATTAATGCAACATTTTATGCATATATGGTGGCTGGCATCATGGATTGATTGTATTCACTCCTCTTTAAATCCAAGTCAAAAGATTTCAATTTATTGATTACATCCATAAGTTTGTAATCAGCAAAATTCCTTTCTTGCTTCAACATCCTAACTTGCAGGCTCCATTGAGGTGGGAGTGAGTCCAAGAGTTTAGAGACTTGTTGATGATTTCCCAACTGCTTATCATATTTCTTTAAGGTGCTTGAGAAGGGCAAAAATCGATTTGTTATGTCAGTAAGGCTTTCATTTTTGTGTCCTACAAATGAATTAAACTCCTTTTCAGCTTGAGCTTTCCTGTCTTTCCTCAGATCCTCATTTCCATCATAGAATTCACATAAGAAGTCATACAAAGATTTTGCATTCTTGTGTTCAGCAAAGCAGTTATAGATATCTTGAGATAAGCAGAGAGTTAAAGCTCCAAAAGCTTTCTGATCACGATCAATTAGCTTGAGATCTCTTTCAGTGAAGGTAGATGAATCGGTGTTTAGTGAAGTAACTTGACCAACAGTGACAGTTGGAGTGTGAGGACCATTTACAATTGATTCCTAATGATTATGATTAGTGTAGTAGAAGAAGGCTTTTAAACATCTTTTCCAATCCTCAAATTTATCACCATTTATAAGCCTCGGTGGCCTATTAGGAGCAACACTCTTCAAGTCAGATATTGTGAAATTGGTGGACGTCATTTGTTAAAGTGATAGTTTCGCTGATAACTCGCAATTTCACAGCAAACTTCGCCAACAGATTCGCTTGTAGAATCGCTGGTAACTTCGCTGGAAAATTCGCTCCTAGATTCGTTGGCAAACAAACAGCAGTTTCGCTCGAACCAATGATCAAAAACTCTAGTGTCGGCGATAGATTCGCTGAGACTAGCAGAACTTTCGTTCTAAAATGAATTCGCCAGCACTTTCGCTTGTAATGACTAGCAGGAAGTTGAAATTTTTTCCAAAAATAGGCTACTTTCACTGACAATAACACCTAAGTAGAAAACCCCCAAAATCCGTAAATTCGTTGGAAGTTTCGCTGGACGAATTGTAAATTCGCCCAATGAATTCGAAAAACTTTTTTAGAATAGAATCAGTCCAATCTAATCCAAAACACAATGAATTTGAAATCTGATGATTGCAATAGCTTTGCAACTACAAAACACACAATCCTCAATCAATTTCCATGACAGAAACACCAAAATCAGTAACAAAATCAATGGAACAGTAGTTTTACTTTGAAAAAGCACAAAAACCAACTAATCAAAAGCACAATGGCTCTGATACCATATTGTTGGTCCTGATGATCGATTCAACAGTGCACTTGATGCATGACAATGATTTCCCACTGTTTTAACACAATATACCCAATAACACAATGAACAATTTAGAATCTAAACAATGACAATCAAACCAAAGGCTCAATAATAATGATAATAAGCTTCTAGCGTCACACACACAATTGCAATAATGATATTTCGTATTAGGGTTTTGCAATCCATTTGTTACACAGATAGAAAAGTTACAATATATAAGCAAACCTAATTTCGCTGGCAGTTTCGCTGACTAGCAAAACTGCGTGACTATTAACTAGTTTCACCCGGCAATGAACTACAGTTTCACCGGGTGAAGAGACACAACTGACTCCGGGTGAAACTATAGTTTTACTAAAACACAAAAGTCAACAAAATACAAATTACAAGAGAACAACTAACATTAATCCTATTACATAACATTTAACCTATCAACTATAGTGAGTCCAACCTATACTAGATTATCAATTCTCCCCCTATGTTGGACCTCACTCTGGGTCTTCTTGCCCATCTCTCGCTTCCACTTCAGCTTTATCAGATGTTTCTTGATCCGCTCCTGCTGTACTCTCCTCTTCTGCCCTTGAGCATGCCTTTGCAAATTGTCTTGTAAGATCCTGCATGTCCAGTGTTAACTCGTTAGCCTTTGATACCTTCCCTGTGAGCTCCCTAACCTCTGCCCTTACTCCATGAGCTTTATTAGCCACATTCATAAACAAACTGGCTTATTTTCTTGTTTCAGCTCCAGCTCCTGCTTTGATGTGATTCTCACATAGAATTACCAAATCCTCATCACAGAATGAAAATACCTCCATAGGATCAAAAAGCTTAATCTCTGCACCACCTTGCAGTCTTATTACTACTTCCCCAGTATTGTTGTCATAGAACCATTTCTCGAACTTTTGTAGTTTAGGGGGAAGTAGATTGGGCACTCTTATTCTGCTCATAGTTTTAGCTGGCTTTAGCTTCAAAACAATCTTTCCTTTGCCAGTGGCCTAATCCACATCTTTCTTCGATCTCCTTGTTTCAGTTCTCATAAACCCGAAAGCTTCAAAATTATCATTCATCCTGCCTTGATTCCTTCAAACTGTAGTTTCGCTGGTTCTTAAAACTTAAAAAAAAATTAAAAAAAAATTTGAAAAATATATTTTTGTATTTATAAAACCTTTATGAAAAACATTCTTCATCCCAAAACATCAGCATAAAACAAGAAAATAGAACAAATAAGAAAGAAAAGTAGAAGGATATAGAAACTTCTTTTTCAAGAAATTGATCCAGAGAGTCAAAGATTTGCGGGATTGCTGATATGTTTGTCCTTTTAAACCCATGCCTTCCTCTTTTCAACAAGTAATCTGCAGCTATTTTATCTTGTTTTGGATTCATTTGATAAACTCAGATGACTTGGTTCCCACAGATATTCAGCAAAGTACTAATCCAGGTCTCATGGTTTATTGAGCAATATGATTAACTTTGCTTGAAATGTTAGAATTTATAACAATGATTCTTAATTTTTAAGAGTCACTGGTCTCATGGGGACAGATGATGAGAGCTCCAGGTCTATACTTACTTATAACAGAAGAGATGACCATCTTATCTGCTGATGAGAGCTTCAGGTCTATACTTACGTATAACGGAGAAGATCATCAGAATGTGTTGATGGGAGCTCCAGGTCTATACTTACGTATAACAGAAGAGATGACCATCTTATCTGCTGATGAGAGCTTCAGGTCTATACTTACGTATAACGGAGAAGATCATCAGAATGTGTTGATGGGAGCTCCAGGTCTATACTCACGTATAACAGAGGAGATCATCACTCCAAGTCAATGTTCACACATAGCAGAGGAGATACGCTCTATATATGTCACCCATGTTATTAAATCAAAGCAAAGATTTGAAACTCTCAACCCATTTTTGACATGGCTTTGTAGCTTTGTGCAGGCCGAGATATCATGATGATAATCCTTGTCATCGAGTTCTTAAACTTTAATTAAGCAACATGATCATTGTTTACTTTGATATTAGGCTGAGCCTACCATGCATATCCCAAACAATGCTATTAATTCTCCATCAAACTTCTTTTCCATGAAGTTTCGAAAAAGACAAAATTAAACCTTAGACAAAAAGTAGATCTTTATTCTCCCCCGAAATTTCTTTTTAGCAGCCACGAAACAAAAAGAAATTTCTCTCCCTTTTTTGTGTTTTTAATATAAGTTTAAAACAAAACAAAAAAAAAATCAAAGATGTGAAGACATATGGGACTTAGATGTTTATCAGTAAAAGTTATAAATAAAAAAAGGAGTTATTTACAGTACTATACACATTATGCTAAGAAAAGAGGTTTCAAAAAGATATTAGACCCAACATAGAGATCAATTAATAAAAACGCGGTTTATCAAATGTTTTTGTGAAAAGATCGGCTCGTTGATTTTTATGTCAATCGAAATAATATCTATAAAACCCTTTTCTTGAGCGTCCCTGATGGCATGAAGGCGAGCAACTAGAGCAAACACTTCATTTTTTCAACTATCAACATGCCAAAAACTATTGATAGCCCTTCTTAAATGTTCCTGACATAACAAAAAAATTTGTTAAGACTTGGAAATTGGGACCCAAGTCTTGATTGACTTAGGTCTTGGAACAAAAGACTTTGTACAGAAGAAATTATTTACAAAATGATTTAATCTACATCCTAAGGAACTATTATTTATATTTCTATTAACAAATGCAGGACAAGTTTTAATAATATGATCATCCTTTCCACATCAAAAATACCGGGACTTTAAACCTTTCTTATTACATTTTAAACAGATGCTTGATCAGTTAAGATTTCTTCCTCACATTCAGAAGTGTGTGAATCGGTAGGTTAAATGTCCGGTGCAAAAGTGGGGCAGGAGAACCCGCCCTTGGCAAGGGCCAGGTCTTTCCTCTGACAAGACACCACACTTCACACACTCACTGCACACCACTCACATTTGGATGGATTAAAGAACCCGCCCCTGGCAGGGGCGGGTACCCTTAAAGTCAAAAAGGGTAAAGATCTTCCCCTCTTGTCATTAATCTCTCTTAAAAAGTACCATTTTTAAAAAAAAACCGCACACTAAGAGTCTTCTCACCTAACTCCGCGACTAGGCCTTCATCCGCACGGAGTTAATTCGATCCTCCTTCAGGGCTTCGTCCTAAAATTCCTTAACCTGCTTCATCACATCAGAGGTCGTGATCATCTGATAAGCCTTTACCCAAATTGGCTCGGGCCTCTCCTTTCAGCTAAGGGCATCCGCCACCCATTGACCTTGCCCGGATGGTAATGGATCTCACAGTCATAATCCTTGATAAACTCTAACCAGCTCCTTTGCTTCATGTTGAGATCCTTTTGCTCGAAGAAGTACTTCAAGATCTTCTGGTCAGTGAAGATAGTGCATTTCGTCCCGTACAAGTAATGCCTCTAAATCTTCAATGCAATGACCACCGCCGCCAATTCTAAATCGTGAGTAGGGTAGTTAGCCTCATGGACCTTCAACTATCAGGATGCATAGGCTATAACCCTCCCCCGTTGCATCAACACACAACCCAATCCTGAATAAGAAGCATTCGAATAGACCACCAAGTCTTCGCTCCCTTTAGGTAACGTCAAGACAGGAGCTTAGGTCAATCTTGTCTTTAGCACTTCGAATGCGTTATCCTGCTCTAGTCACCATACAAACTTCACGTCCTTACGGGTCAACTTAGTCGATGATGAAGCTATCTTGGAGAAGTCTTGTATGAATCTCCTGTAGTAGCCCGCCAAACCCAAGAAACTAGGAATCTCAGATGGTGTCATTGGAGACTTTCATTGCATCACCGTCGCAACCTTCGCCGAGTCTACCATGATCCCTTTCGGGTTGACCACAGCGCATTTGGAGAACTTGGCATACAGCTTCTCCCTTCTTAGCGTATCTAGCACTTCCCGAATGTGACCGGCATGTTCTTCTTTGCTCTTCGAATAAATCAGAATATCATCGATAAACACAATCACTGATTTATCTAGCATAGGCCAACACACCCGATTCATCAGATCCATAAAAGCGATCGGCGCATTGGTTAAGCCAAAAGACATAACGAGAAACTCGTAGTGTCTATAACGCGTACGAAAAGCCATCTTGGGAATATCCTGCTCCCTCACATTTAGATGATGGTAACCAGATCGGGGATCTGTCCTCGAGAACCAACTGGCACCTTGGAGCTGATCAAACAAGTCTTCAATCCTTGGTAACGAATACCAATTCTTCACCGTCAACTTGTTCAGCACACGGTAATCGATGCACATCCTCATACTGCCATCCTTCTTCTTTATAAATAAGACTGAAGCACCCTACGGAGAGATACTCAGTCAAATGAACTTATCCAGCAACTCTTGCAGTTGAGTCATCAATTCCTTCATTTCAGAGGGACCTAGACGATACGACGCCTTAGCTCTAGGTTGGGCATCAAGTATCATATCGATCTGGAACTCAATTTCACGGTCAGGTGGCACACCTGATAGATCTTCCGGGAACACGTCTAGGAAGTCACACACGACCGGTACATCAGACAATCATGGTACTTACGCATCCATATCCTTCACATAAGCCAGATAGGCACCACATCCACTCCTCTGCCACACCATCGAAATTTCCTTCGAGACCGTACTGACTCTATCGCCGTAAATCGTTACCGAACTCCCATTGGGTGCAGTCAATCGACTCATCTTCTTTTGATACACAATGTTTGCCCTATAGGCTGCTAGCCAATCCATCCCTAGGACTACATCGAATTCGCCTAAGGGCATCACAAACAACCTAACACAGAACCTATGGCCTTCCAATTCTATGTCACAATCTTCTACCATATCAGAAATCCTGGTAAACTTACCAATGGCAGTCTCTACATCGAAGGGCTCATCAATCTTTCTACTCTTAAGGAGCAACTTATCAAAGAAGGCAGCAGAAATAAACTCCTACTAGCAGCGGAATCAAAAAGCACAGAGGCACTAGTTTGGTTTACTAGGAATGTAACAGAAAAACACCCTCGGGGTCCACCTTAGCCTCCTTCCAGGTCATAGTGAATACCTTGGCTTTAACCCTCTGCCCCTCCTTCTTCTTCTCGATCCCGTTCCTCGCCCACGGAGTTCTCAGCCCTCGGCTTATTGCAATCCCTGCTCAAATGGCCCTCTTCACCGCAATTATCACATTTTATATCCCCACAATCTCTCGCAATATGACCAGGCCTCCCACACTTGAAGCAGATGTTCGATCCCCACTTACACTCCCCTACATGATCTTTCCAACACTTACCACACAACTTCACCACTACCTTAGTTCAGCTGTCCTACGGCCCTCTACCTTCATATTTTTGCCCTTGGGGGTGAAACCACCACTACCAAAACGTTTCCCACCACTACCAAAACGTTCCCACCCCGGTTCCTCTCTCCACTTCCCTACTTGTTCACCTCCACCACGGTCACCTCCTCCTTCTTATCATACAGTCTCCCTGCCAGATTGACCATCGAACTGAATGTACCTGGCCAGGCAGCAATCAGATGTCTATGGATATCCGCTGGCAGACCTTGGATGTATCTCTTGATCTTTCGTGACACGGGCGTACCTGATCTGGCACCAGCCTTGCCATCTCATTAACCTTAGTCGCCTACTGCTGGTGTGTCATAGTTCCCGCCTCCAACTACAGGAACTCCCTCTCAATCTTCTCAAGTTCCCTGTGAGGACAAAACTCCTTAATCACCTGCTTCTTTAGTTCGTTCCATCTCATTCTTTCAATCGCTCTGCTACCATCGGCTTGGACAATGTTATCCCACCAGCATAAGGTCTAGTCCACAAACGAATGGGTAGCAAACTTCACTTTCAGGACCTCCTTTCACTTGCTAATATCCAACACAACCTCCAATTCCCTCACCCATCGGTGAGCAGCAGCATTCCCATTCCCATCAAAAGTCGGGGCTTGCATCTCTGGAATGCCCCATAGTTGCACCCTTTGCAGCTTCCTACACGGCTTCCTCTTCCTTATCGTCACTGGAGACAACTATCTCAGTCCCTGGTTGCTCCCTTCCCCTGAACCTCTCTCCTCGCCCTCTCTTCTAACGGTTTTCCTCATATCCTCCTTCTCTTTCCTTTCATCATCTCTCACGGCTCTAATAACCTTAGTCACCACAGACGGCAGAATTGTCTGCATGACTTGATTAACTTCCTTAACTACTGCCTCCTTAACTAAGGCCCTTAGGTTAGCACTCACATCACCACCTTTATGGTGATGAAGCTCAGGCTCTTCAAGAGCCATTACAATAGTCTTATCCCTGTTTCTAGTGACACGTGGCCCAACAACATGTCTACCATGACCTCCTACTCATGAAGCCTTTAAAGATCTACCACCAACCATCTCTAAACACTATAAGATTCAAACACCAACACGGTCATTCAAGGTAATAAATCGGATTATGTCAAGTATAGTAAGTCTCTAATTATAGTGGCGAGTTGTTATTAGCCACTTACTTTACTCTTCATTTCCCAATCATTTCCTATCCTGACTACATAGTATCCAAATCTACTAAAAGCAAATCACATAACACGCGCACATAATTCCTTTTTCCATTAGCATACATAAAACGTTTATATAAGAACTTTACCTGCAGGCATGTAGCTACAAGGACTCGCATCCCTTCCATTTGTTCCTATTTTCAGTTTAAGTTTAGGTTTTGAAAATAGTTTAACCAATTCTTTTAAACTTGGCTCTGATACCACTTGTAAGTCCCCGATCCCGGGAACACTCACAGTTGGTCATTCATAGCATAAAATGTTTAAAAACATGAAGCGTGTTGGACCAAAAGAACCAATGAGCCTGATCAGAAAAACCTTTAAGTCCCACGGACATTACAACAACTGAAGTAGTCTGCAACAGCTGAAGACATCAGCTGATAACAAGGTCTGAAGACAAAGTCTGAAGTGAAAGAGCTGAAGACAAAGTCTGAAGTGAAAGAGCTGAAGACAAAGTCTGAAGAGAAAGAGCTGAAGACAAAGTCTGAAGACAAGAGTGAAGACAAAGTCTGAAGTGAAAGAGCTGAGACAAAGACTGAAGACCAAGTTTCAGATGATTGTCACAACAGCTGAAGAAGACCTCTTCAGTAGTTGTGATGGTTTCCTTTCAGTAGTTGTATTTCCTTTTTGTACTTGTAGTTTCAGTAGTTTTATGTTTCTTCGTGTACTTAGAATACTTGAGATGTTCTCAGTTGTTGTGAACATTCTCAGTAGTTTGCTTACTTTCAGTAGTTTGTAATAATTCTGTTAGACGTCACTATCAAGTGACATCAGCAGACGTCACATTCCTTTATATAAGGAATGCTGACCTAATTGTAATCGGTGCAGCTTAGGAAAACCTAGCAGCCGCCATAGCCGAGGCATGTGTGCATGAATGTTATTATCCCAATGCAGAAAACCCTATTTCTATATAACCGTGCACTGTTCCATTGAATATTTATGTGTTCTTGCTATATTGCTTAATTCTTGCTCTAATTCCGCTGTGATTAAACTCTAATTGATCAAACTTAGATCACTGATCCTAACAAATGGTATCAGAGCAGGTTAATCATTGATCGGTTTAACATTGATCATTGAAACTGCTATTTTGATATCTATAGTTTGATCGAATTAGCATATGTGCAAGAATTGGTTATAAAGATTGATTTTCTGCTGCTTCTGGTTATTTAAATTGAGTTTCTTCTTGGTTCTTATTGAGTTTGTTGTGTTTTTGTGCTAAATATTTTGAAACTAGATTGATTTGGTTTGAATCTGAGAATGACTACTCCATCTAATGATCCTCACAATACTGGCTCCTCAACCAAGCCTCCGATGCTGGTTAGGAGTGGTATAACATATGGCAACGAAGAATGCTCCATCACCTGTCTGTTAACAGTTCAGGTTGTTGGACATCTGTGGTTCACGGTCCACACAAGCCTATGGTGAACAATCCGGAGACCAATCAAATGGTTCGAAGAAGAAGGAGCAATACTCAGATGAAGATCGTAAACTGTTTGAGATTGATGCTAAAGCCCATGGAATTCTGGCCATGGCACTGCCGAATGAAATCTATTCTGGGCTTATGCATCATGAAACTGCTCATGACCTCTGAATGCTTTGAAGGAACAATTCGGAGGAACTGATGAGGTCTTAGCAAACAACAGAGAAATCCTCGCCCAACAATATGAGACATTCTCTCATAGGAAGGGTGAGACACTGACTCAACAGTTTGAGCGTTTCTCCTGCTTGATCTCTGAGCTGAAAATGGTCAAGCATGAGTACACTAACAGCCAGATGAACAACAGATTCCTCAGATCACTGCCTGAGAGATGGGACACATACACCATTGTCCTACGCTCCAGTGCAAATCTGGATAGCCTATCTCTCACCCAACTCCATGGGAAACTGCTTACATTTGAAAGAGAGATAGAGCAGAAAAGGAAACTGGCATCATCAGGAAAGCTCTCTGATGACTTTGTACCAGGTAACACTGCCTTGGTCGGTCATGAGTCAGAATATGCTGGATCAGAAAGTCATTATGATGAGCATATAGATTTCTCTTCAAACAGTTCTTATCATGCATTTGTTGGTGTTGACAGTCATTCTGGGTGTAATAGTGATAATTTATGCTTTATCATGGATGATTTGCAAGGTATTGCTGATGATGATTTAGAAGAGATGGATATTTTGAGCCAAATGGCCCTGATCAATATCAGATCTCAAAAGTTCTACAAGAGAACTGGTAGGAAATTTCCAGGACTCTCTGGCAAAACCAAAGTTGGTTTTGACAAGAGTAAGTTGAGGTGTCACAAATGCCACAGGCTTGGGCACTTTGCAAGAGAGTGTAGATCAACTGGATCTAACTCCTCTGCACCCTTTGTGACCCTTTCCAAGCAATAGCTCACAAAAAAAGGGCAACATCCTGCTAGTTCTGGTCATCACTCACAACCTCAATCTCCTGCATACTTTGTCCCTCAGGGTCCAATGCCATATCCTTATCCCTGCTTTTACATGCCACAGCCAAATCCTGTTCATGTCCCTATAGCACAACAACCTCAAGCTCTACCTGAGCCTCAACCATCTCCATCACAATCTCAACCTCATCACAGCTTCTTCACACCAGGAGTTGTTGACTGGAGCAGCTTACCAGATGATCTTTCTGGTTTCAATGAGCAATTATCTGCTGGTGCTGGTCAACATGGTGGTGAACATCCTTTTGGGAATCTTGCTCTCATGGCCCTGGAGTCTACTGAGGGTTCCTGCTCCGATGCTTCATCTTCACAGGTAACCCAGGTATCTTCTGAGGCTAAAGCCAAGTTATGTTCTGAATCATGCATAGCTGCCTTTGTCTCTATTAGAGAGGCAAATGTAGCTTTAATCAATCAAAATCTTGAGTTTGAGAAAACTATTTCCAAAAGAAAAGATGAGTATGTGTCTGCACTTAATGACAAAGATGATGAGATTTACAAGCTTAAATGCCAACTTAATGATGAAAAGGCTAAGGTAGAGGTCATACTCGAGAACCACAGAAGTCTCAAAGAGACACTTGCAGCTACCCAAGTTGAGTGTGACCGCTGGGTAACATCCTGCAAGGGATTTGAAATGCTTCTCAGCAAGCAAACAGCTTCAAATGTGAAGTTTGGAATAGGTTACAATCATACTGCACCACCTACTGATTTTACTTCAAAATCAATAGTAAAATCAATGAATAAAAAAGTAATTTCCAAACAAACACATCATCATGTGATTCATCCTCAAATGATAATACAAAATTAGAGGATGAAGTCAGTGTTAAGATCTCAGCAAATCAATTGCCTGATGGTTTAAATGCTGATAAACACATGAAGCTGAGAAATTCAGATGTTGTCCTCAAAGTACTCCAAGTACTGAAGGGCAAGTCACAACATCTGAAAAGCATTTCAAATCTGATGAAATAAAAGGTTAACAACTGCTGAGGAATCTATCATACGGTCTTTCAGGACGGATAGAGAACAGCTGAAGAACAAGTCTTCAGTTGTTACCGATCCTTCAGTACTTAACACAAGTACTGAAAGGAGGAAAGTACTGAAGATCACACCTTCAGTAGTTTCCACTTCAGCAGTTGATCAATCCAAGATGAAGAATAAGCCATGTGAAATATGTGGTAAATTCAATCATCTATATGATGAATGCTGGTACAAAAAGGGTTCCAACTCAACAGAGATAAGCTCATTAAAGAAGAGATAATAAAATGAAAAATGAGTTTGAAACCAAGTTTGTACCACAGTCATCTCAATGATAAACCCAAGGCCTCACAAAAATCCAAAAGAAGGATGGGGTTATCAGAAAACAGCTGATAGTGTTCCTCATGATAAACATCAGACGAAGTCTGTGAATTTCAAGGAGGAAATGGTGGGTCACAGGAACTCATCAAAAACAAGTACTGATGTGTCAAATGAGCTGAAGGCTTTAGCAACAAATCAGACACAACTTGTTATGATGGTTCAGCATTTGTTGGGGAGAGTTAACCAACTAGATGCACCTGTGATCAAACCACTGAAAAGGAAATCCAAGCCCAAATCTAAGAATTCCATTTCAGCACCATCTCCACTTCATCAGCTGTTAATCATGAGAAACAAGTTATGGTTAAATCTGTTGATGAAAACAGACCCAAAACCAAAAAGGTTTGGGTCTCTAAAGCTAATAGTTTCTTATGATAAATGCAGGGTTCTTCAGCATGCCAAAGAAGCATCTGGTATGTAGACAGTGGAGGATCTATGCATATGACTGGGAGCAGTTCTTCTTAATGACTACTCTCAAGGAAAGAAGGGATTTGTCTCATTTGGAAATGATGCTAAGGGTTACATCATCGGGAAAGGATTTGTGTCAAATGGAGAAATCAGATTTGATGATGTTAACCATGTGGAGAATCTCAAGTATAATCTACTGAGTGTCAGTCAGATGTGTGATAAAGGGCATGTTGCACTTTTCACAAGCCAGAACTGCCGGATTCTGTCTTCCAAAGTTCTGAGGCTGATTGACAAGGTATTGGATGAACATACTCTCCTGAAGGCCAACAGGATAGGAAGAGTATATGCCTTGGATTTGTCAAAGAAGATTGCGTTTAAAAGGTCATCCTTGCCTGTTCTCCAAGGCCTCTCCTCAGGAATCTAAACTGTGGCATAGAAGGCTGGGTCATGTTAATCTCAAAAAACATGAATCAGCTGATCCACAATAGTTTAGTAAGAGGTCTACCAATAAAGGAGTTCCTCTGTGATGAAACCTGCACTGCTTGTTTAAAAGGAAAACAACACAAAAGTCTCATTCCCTCCTATAGAAGAACCAAAGTCCACTGCCTGCTTGCAATTACTGCACATGGATCTCTTTGGTCCTGTGAGAGTAATGAGCATGGCAAAGAAGAAATACTGTCTGGTAATTGTGGATGATTACTCCAGATTTGTATGGACCTTCTTCTTGCATTCAAAGGATGAGGCTGCTCAGACAATTATTAACTTTGTGTGTATGTTGAGAAGCAGTATTCCCTATCAGTCAAGTGTATAAGAAGTGATAATGGAATGAATTTAGAAACCATACACTTGATGATTTCTACCTTTCAAAAGGAATCAAGAGGCAGTATAGCATCCAAGGACTCCAGAACAAAATGGAGTAGTGGAGAGAAAGAACAGGACCCTAATTGAAGCTGCAAGGTCCATGTTGGCTGACTCTGGTTTGCCACTGACCTTTTGGGCTGAAGCTGTCAACACAGCATGCTATGTGCAAAATAGAGCTTTAGTGAATCAGAGGTTGATGAAGACCTTATGAAGTTCTACATCATTGGCTCCTCTAATTTCATTCTTCAGAGCATTTGGGTGTCCTTGTTACATTCTCAACACAAAGGATCAACTCCAAAAGTTTGATTCTAAGGTGGATGCAGGGTATTTTGTGGGTACTCATCCACTTGCAAGGCTTACAGAGTGTTCAACTGTAGAACAAAGATGGTTGAAGAAACCTTGCATGTGAAGTTCAATGAATCTCCTAAGGACAAAATCCCACAAAACCTGTGGAGTTGTTTGATCTGGACATACTGCAATATGTTCCTTATCAGCCTCCAGCTGTTGCAGATCATGTGAATTCATCACCTTCTGCAGCTAGTCATCCCTCTGGTGGTACTGATGTTCATGATGATCCCAGTACTCACCTATTCAAGTTTAGTGATCAATGCCTGAGTCTACTCAACTTGATGTTCCTGTAGCTTCAGTAGCACCATCCAACAAAATGCTGATGAGATTTCTGAATCCTCTACTTCATTTGACCTGCCATCTAACACTTGGTTTCAAGAATCTGGATCAACATCTGTTGCTGCTGAGCGTGCTACAAACACTTGCACAGATCTCATAGTGTATCAAGAGTGAAGAATCACCCAACGTCTCAAATCATTGGTGATATCAATGCTGGTGTCTCAACTAGAAGTCAATGTCCAACTTCTGCTTCTATGCTCTTTCATCAGTCAGCAAGAGCCAAAGAACTATCATATTGCATTAAGAGACAATGGATGGGTTGATGCCATGCAGCTTGAGCTTCTTCAGTTCAAAAAGCAGCAAGTGTGGGAACTGGTTCCTCTACCCCCAGGTAAGTGTGCAATAGGCACTAAATGGGTGTTTAGGAATAAAACAGATGAAAATGGGCAAATTGTCAAGAACAAGGCCAGACTGGTTGTCCAGGGGTTTTCACAAGAAGAAGGTATTGATTATGATGAAACCTTTGCCCCTGTAGCCAGACTGGAGGCAATTAGATGTTCTTAGCCTATGCTGCATTCCACAATCTTAAAGTTTTTCAAATGGATGTCAAAAGTGCATTTTATATGGTAAAATAAAAGAAGAGGTTTATGTGTGTCAACCACCAGGTTTTGAGGATAATAAACATCCTGATTGGGTGTATAAACTTGATAAGGCTCTTTATGGGTTGAAACAAGCTCCTAGAGCCTGGTATGAAACACTGTCAAATTTTCTTCTTCAGAATAATTTCACTAGAGGCTCCATAGATAAACTTTGTTCATTAAGAAAGGGGTCAGCATAAGCTCCTTGTTCAAATTATGTTGATGATATTATTTTTGCTTCCTCTGATCCACAGTTGTGTGAGCATTTACAAAGTTGATGCAACAAAAATTCGAAATGAGTGCCATGGGAGAATTACAGTTCTTTCTAGGTTTGCAAATCAAACAAAAGGCTGATGGAACTTTCATTCATCAGTCAAAATACACAAAAAGTCTTTTGGCAAAGTTTGATTTACAACACTGTAAGCCCTGTTCTACTCCCATGTGCAGCACCACACAACTGGATGCAGATCAGAAAGGTAAAGCTGTTGATGAAACACTTTACAGATGTATGATTGGGTCCTTGATGTACTTAACAGCTTCTAGACCAGATATTATGTTTGCAACTTGTGTTTGTGCTAGATTTCAGGCTGCTCCTAAAGAGTCTCATTTGATTGCAGTCAAGAGGATCTTTAGATATCTGCAAGGTACTCAATCTCTAGGTCTTTGGTATTCCACTGGGCACTCTTGCAAATTAGTTGCTTTTTCTGATAGTGACTATGCAGGGTGTAAATTAACTAGAAATCAACTTCTGGTGGATGTCAATTCCTAGGCAACTGTTTGGTTTCTTGGCAGAGTAAGAAACAAACATCTGTTGCTACATCCACTGCTGAAGCCGAGTACATTGCTGCTGCAAGTTGTACATCTCAGGTACTCTGGCTTCAGAATCAATTACTGGATTATGGCATTACAGAGACTAAGACTCCATTACTAATGGATAGTGCTTCAGCTCTTTGTATTGTCAAGAATCCAGTCCAGCACTCTAGGACCAAAATATTGAGATCAGACACCATTTATTAGGGATTGTTTTGAAAAAGGTCTGATTGATCCAAAGTTTGTTCCTAGTGCTGATGAGCGAGACATATTTACTAAGCCTTTGGACAGTTCAACTTTCCAAAACCTAGTGTTAAGGCTTGGTATGCTGCAGCTAGAATAAGTGACAACTACTGATGATCTCAGTCAACAAGTACTGATGAGCATTCGTATACTACTGTCACAAATAAGTACTGAAGTTCTTTTATCCTCAGTAGTTTTCATAACTACTGAAGACTAAATTACTTAAAAGTACTGAAGTACTCATCTGTTGAAAAGAACTGATGTGGTTACAACTACTGCTGTAGTTACAACTGCTGATGTCAGAATAACAGATAAGTACTGATGACCTATGAAACATCTGAAACTCAGACAAAGTCTGATGAAGTGTTGAGGTCAGAATGAAACAGCTGATGAGCTAAGAATTGACGACAACAGCTGATGAGAAATTTTTCTCTCAGTTGTTTCTACAACTGCTGCTTCACTTCAAACAACTGAAGCCAAAACCATGTCTTCAGTAGTTTCACAACTACTGATGACTAACACCAAGTCTTCAGTTGTTACAACACCTGAAGCCAAAACCATGTCTTCAGTAGTTTCACAACTACTGATGACTAATACCAAGTCTTCAGTTGTTACAACTTCTGAAAGTTTAAAACAGGTCTTCAGTTGTTTTCAAACAACTGATGACAGCACCAACACTTTCAGTCGTTTTATATCAGCCTTTTCTTACCTATAAATACCTAAACCTACTTTCAGACGTTTCATTAGCCGTTTTCCGTCCTTCACCTCTCAACAATGGCGACCATGAAACTCAAACCCAGACACAACTGTGTTGCCTACCTCTCGAAATCGGCCTTCTGGAACAAATTTGATAACGCCATCGATCTTATGGTAGATTCCCAGTACCGAACCGCGTTTCTTCTGAATCCTACCATATACCCCGATTCCCTAAGCCAGTCTGGACCAACGTCTCTGTGCAAACTAGTGAGAATGATAGCCAAATCACTCTCCAGTCGTTGGTCAACCAGAAACAGGTGGTCATCACTCCGGACATCATTCGACAAACCCTAGATCTACATGATGCCACCTGTGTCACAGAATACCCGAAAGGCAACCGATATGTCTTTCATCAACAACGGGTATGAAGGAGACTTAAGTGCTACCATTCATCTGAAGAAGCACTTCCATGATGCTGAACGCTTATATTCCACATGGTGAATGTCTTGCACCAACCTCCTCATGGGATCAAATGTCTTCCCGATGGCAACAGGTATTATACTCTATCTTTGAACGACAAACTTTAAATTTTTCTGAGATAGTGTTTATGGAACTAAAGGATCTGGCCTTGAAACCTGTGGCAAACAGATGGATATTATATCCCAGGTTTCTCATGGCCATAATTTTAACACAGCTAAAATCAGACGGCCTTGTTGGCCTTGGAGTCCCTGCTCCGGCTGTATTGCCTGAAGTATACTCCAGGCACAACTCTGACCCTACATTGAAAGGGCTGCCGGCTGCTCAAACCCAAGCAGCGGGAACCCACAGCCTCCACTTCCAGATCCAAAGTCCCCACCAAACCCAAAACCAAAAAGCCCAAAAAGGCTACTCAGGGAGATGAGTCCCCTGAGGATGCCCCTGTAACACCAATACAGTAACACTTACTGGTTCTAACCCCCCAGTAGTGTCAAAGACTCCACCAGCCTAGCCGCTCAGGCATCCTCAACAGGATCCTGATGCAACCATAATTGGGGATACCACAATGCTGGAACCTATCTCAATTGAGAAGGTTACCATTGAAGAGCACCAGTCACCCGGGTGCAATCTGCTTCACACCTATCTCCAAATGCAACCGCCCTCAAAGCCCAACATTTATTGTTGCACAAGTGTTGAGTCAGCTGCATTCCTCTCCTCCTCCCCAGACACCAATTACAATGGGGAGAACCTCAACAGCTGAGGAAGAGGACCAAAATGCTGCTGATAACCACAGCACAGGGGTTATAATGTTCAATCTCCCCGTGTAGAGGAGGAGGTTAGAACATCTGGTGAGGCTGCCACTTCTACTGATTCAGCAAATGAACAGGATGAAGTTGGTAACATCTCTAAGACCTCACCAGAGGCAACTGCCGATGAAAGGACTCAGTCCTGAGGCAGGAAGCCAGTCCCCAGAACCAAGAACAAGGGGCACATGCTACAACTGATCTACACTCAGGGCATGTACATCCTGATTCAATCAGGAGGTCAGATGATTCAGCAAAGACTGATGATGACCTGGGCTTTTTCTTGATGTTTAGCCCTAACACAATCCTTGAGGCTGAGGTGAGCAGACTCAAAGAACTGCTTGCCAAAATGTCTCAGGATCAAAGTCCATCTGCCCCAATAAAACCACAGATGGCACCTTCATCTGAAGGTTACCAAACACTCAGCCACTACACTCAACTGAGCCACCAGCCACTGTTTTTGGCACCACCTCTCAGGGACAGAACCCTCTGAGCAGATGGTTGCTACCTTTCAAAACTCCTTACCTCTCATCACTCCCATCATCAATGAGATTGTGCATAAAGCCATTGATGAGAGGATCTCCTCGATCTAAAAACACTTGTTGATGATGCTGTGCTGTGCAAAAGAAGCTTTCTGCCATTCAAACCCCTGAACCAATGCACCCAAAAAGGGGGAGTCTAAGGCAGTGAGAAAGAAAGAAAAGAGAGTGGAAGATAGGAAAACAGAAGAAAGAGAAAAGTACAACAGGAAAAACAGCTGATCACATACAAAAGAAAGAAAAGTGCTGAAACTCAAAAGCCTGATGAAGAGAAATCATTGGAAGATCTGATTAAAGAAGCTGATGAAGCTCACAGCAGATCAATGGACAGAATAATAGATCAACTCTTCAGACAGGGCTTTGATACAGCCACATTAGACACTGAGATCAGAAGGCTGGAGATTAATGAGATACAAGAAAGATGGGCCAGTTATAGTGTGATGGAAAGGGAGAGGTTGGAAATAATGATCAGGTTTATTGCAAAATACTTGGGAAGATCATTAATTGAGATTAAATCATGGACCAGAGACAGTATTCTGGCAATACCACCAGAATCTGTACTTCTGAAGCATTCAACAAGGGTTGATTATAGAAGCACTAGATGAAGCAGGTGCTGGGAAGAGAACTGATATGGCCAAGCTTTCCAAAGCCAAACTCACCATAAAAATGCTAGATCAGCCTTCCCAAACTCCCTCTAAAAAAACCAACCCCACAACTCTCCAAATCAACTCAACCCTCAAAACCAACTCCTTACCCCAAAAACCACCTCAAACCACATCCAGTGATGCACCCAGAAGGAGGAGAAGGGTGTTGAGGATGGTAGAAGAAGAAGAAGAAGATGATGAAGAAGATAGTCTGCCAATCTCTGCTGTTCTAAAATTACCTGAGCCCAGAAGTCAACAAATGATCCACCAGACTTTCAGAGGCAAATGGTGAAAGTTAAGATTGAAGAAGAAGAACAACAAAACAGAAACAGACGAGAGCAACTTTTGAAGATGATTGACAAAGAGTTTCCTCAGTCATCTCATACAAGAGCATGAAGAAACATGCTCAAAGGCTGTATGCTCTCAGGTATACCTTTCAATATCAAAAGGAGAGAGTAAGGATTTGGCCAGACCCCAGGGTTAGTTCTAGAATTCATAAGAAATCCATACCAAGTAGATACAATGGCCAAGTGAGAAAGACCATAGATGCTGCTATTATGTTGGCCATTGTAGTCTCACCCTGGGAAATACTGAAGACTTCAAGAGAGCCTACAAGTCAAAGATGACCCCTCAAACTCTAATGGAGAACAAAATGGTCAAGAAGGGGTTGTTATACAAGAGGCTTGAAGAGATCAAGAAAAATGAACTCCAGTTTATTAGAAGGGACTCACCCAGATGATTTGCTTACAGAGAGATAACAACTGTTGAGTTGAAAAATGGAAAGACGATAAAGTACTTATCAGAGTACTATGGCCCAGATTCTTCTTCGAAGGAGAGAAGCAGAAGAACTCACTAAGGAGGAACAAGTTGTTCTCCTTGAGGCCTACGTCAGAGAGTCTTATAGACTCATCAATGGGAAGTAGGTTTCATGGTGGGATAACGGCTGTGTCCAGTTCCCCAAGACAGAGTTCCCTTCCATCCTTGACATTCACATCTACTGAAACCTGTTCCCTGGCCTGTGCTTATCCTATATCTCTAAAGCTGATCAAGAGAGTATTTCTGCCAAGAATAAGTGGGACCTCAATAAGCTTAAAGGTTTTGGCTGCATTGGTTCAGGGGGAGTTTGTTGGACCAAAAGAACCAATGAGCTGATCAGAAAAAACCTTTAAGTCCACGGACATTACAACAACTGAAGTAGTCTGCAACAGCTGAAGACATCAGCTGATAACAAGGTCTGAAGACAAAGTCTGAAGTGAAAGAGCTGAAGACAAAGTCTGAAGTGAAAGAGCTGAAGACAAAGTCTGAAGAGAAAGAGCTGAAGACAAAGTCTAAGACAAGAGCTGAAGACAAAGTCTGAAGAAGTGAAAGAGCTGAAGACAAAGACTGAAGACCAAGTTTCAGATGATTGTCACAACAGCGAAGAAGACCTCTCAGTAGTTGTGATGGTTCTTTCAGTAGTTGTATTCCTTTCTGTACTTATAGTTTCAGTAGTTTATGTTTCTTCGTGTACTTAGAATATTGAGATGTTCTCAGTTGTTGTGAACATTCTCAGTGTTGCTTACTTTCAGTAGTTTGTAATAATTCTGTTAGACGTCACTATCAAGTGACATCAGCAGACGTCACATTCCTTTATATAAGGAATGCTGACCTAATTGTAATCGGTGCAGCTTAGGAAAACCTAGCAGCCGCCATACAGGCAAGTGTGCATGAATGTTATTATCCCAATGCAGAAAAACCTATTTCTATATAACCGTGTACTGTTCCATTGAATATTTATTGTTCTTGCTATATTTGCTTAATCTTGCCTAATTCCGCTGTGATAAACTCTAATTGATCAACTTAGATCACTGATCCTAACAAAGCGAAA
>JACCIY010000339.1:0-50876 GCA_025506505.1 Flaveria sonorensis | reverse complement strand
AACAAGTTCCTTCGGAAGAACAAAGTAGCTGCGGAAGAACCAGTCACAGTACTTATATCATACAAGTGTTTCAAGTCAACAGTCAATCACAGACTCCAAGAGATTCGCTGTTTTCCTTACAGAAAACCACGTCTATAAATATGATCCTAGGTTTCACATCAAGAGACGCAATAGACGGCGAAAAAAATACCATCATATCGTTTCGCACGATCAACACAAACCCTAGCAGCCGTCACATCAACACCCAAAAATCATAAACACAATCATAGCATAGAATTTTTGTTAGCAATTATTGTTTGATTCTTTGTAATCATTAATCAGTTTTAATGAATTACGTTTGATTCAAACATTATTCTTTGCATATTGTTGATATCGTTGAGCATTTATTGTTTATTTTCTCTGGCATCGATATTTATTAATTAATCAATTAAACAACGATTAATGGTAATTCCGCGATCATTAATTCGAAACCAATCTAACACTGATAATTCCTGATTGCGATCCTTGGATTCACAGGTGGTGTCAGAGCCTAGTGCTTATTGATCTAGATCGATTGATCTATCGGTGTTAGAATTGTTAATTGAATAGATCTATCATTTTCTGACTAGATCTATAGTTTTTTAAGCAAAGTAATTTGGTGTGAAGATTTAAAATTCAATAAATCATGATTTGTCTTTCAGCGAGTATTGTTACATTGCTCGGTTAACATTGATCTGTATCCAAAGTAATTGAAACATAGATCTGTGTTATGGCTGACTTTCATTAACTGTTCATAAGAACTTTGTTTTAGTTAAAACTTCAATATTTGACTAAAATGAGTAGCTTTGTCAGTGGATCATCGTACCAGCCTCCAAAGTTGGAAACAAAAGCAGACTTTAAGTCTTGGAAGATCAAGTTCAAAAATCATGTGAACTACACTGATTCTGACTTATGGGTATCAGTAACTGAAGGTCCTTATATTCCACCCACCCTTGGGCCGGATTATAATGACAAAAATCAACCCATAAGTACAAAAGATCTGTCACCTGATGATGTTAAAAAGGTTAAAGTTGATATTAGAGCATACAGTTTGCTCAGTATGGCTTTACCTGAAAAATACTAATCAGGTGTGAGAATTATAAAACAGCAAATTCCTTGTGGAAGATACTTCATACTCTTTGTGAAGGGAGTGATGAAATCAGAAGCATTAGGAAGGACACACTTCGCTCACAATATGAAACATTTCATCATATTGAGGGTGAATCAATTCCTCAACAACTCCATAGGTTTATGCAATTGGTAATCGAGATGAACATCATGGAGTTGAAGTATACAAATGAGGAATTGAACAAAAAGATGCTCCATACATTGTTTGAAAGTTGGAAGCAAACTGTGTCCATGTTCAAGAACACCATTGATCTCAAAGCAACTCGCTTAGATACATTGGTAGCTAACGTTGAGGCTCTTGAAATGGATGAAAAATCAAGAAACAAGAGTGTGAGAACACATGTCACACCTTATCATTTTAAAGAAACCAAAAGTGCTAGAAGTTCTTTTATCTCTAACAATGATAGTGACAACTCTTGTACTTTGCGTGAAGATGAAGAAGAAGTGAGCTTTTATGCATTAAAGCCTTCAAAGAAATCTTCTCAAAGTAAATCAGGAAAAGAAAAAGGAAGACCTGATGATAGAAAAGATGCATCTACATCAGCAGCAAAGTCTTCAACAAACAACAACCAAGCAGAGCCCATTACCGTGATTCTGGATTCTGAAGAACAAAAAGCAGCATTTGCAGCTTTTAGTTCAAGTTTTCAAGCCTACTTGGGAAGCACCTTAACACCTGCAAATATCTACCAACAAGACTTGGAAGAACTACATCCAGATGTAGTAGAGGAGATGGATCTTCAATGGAAAATGGCAATGATTGCTTATAGAGCCAAACAATACTTGAGAAGAAACAAAAATTTGGATGCAGCAAGCAAAACATCAAAGATTGGTGTTGATAAGTCAAAGGTAAGATGTTTCAAATGCAATCTCTATGGGCACTTCTCAAGAGAATATAATCAATAATCAAATCCTGACATGAGACAACAGCAGCAACATCAGTCTCATCAGCATCAATCTCATCAAACAACAACATCTCAGAGATCTTATAGACAACCACAGCTAACCAACTCATCCCCACCAGCCACAAATGCATCAGCAGGACCTAGTAATTCTAGAGAAACTGGGCTGATCATTCTCCAAGATGGAACCTGTGACTAGAGCATGTATGAGAAGGAAGTTTTGGAAAAAAAATCAAGCTTTAATGGCCCACATGGAGTACAAAGTTCCACCTATGGCTAGAGAGGTAAGAGATAGATTGTGTTCATAAGTGTGTGTTGAGGAAGTTGAAAGATATAGAGTCCATTCTCAACAACTGGCTGATAAAGTAAAAGAATAATGATTTTGAATGAATCTCATGTAAGAGAACATAAATTATATCAATTCAAAATTAACTCTTTACAAAAAGATTTAGATAAATTTGTTTCAGAAAATTACAGCTTAAAAACCCAAGTTGAGCATCTGACAACTTCCTTAACTAAATCCATGGCTAATCATGCATCAACTGAAGTGAAACTTCAGAAGTTTCAACTTTCATCTCAGCAATATGAGAAATTATTGAATTATCATATTGAATCAAAGAACAGGTATGGGTTGGGATATAATGTTGTTGCACCTCCTTTGAATGATAACTATACAACTTTACCTGAATCAATGACAAATAGCTTGTCAAATCATTTTGTTCCATGCACCAAGTTTGAAACAAAATGTACTGAACAAGTTAATAACAATGAATTTGAGGTGAGTGAAACTGAGTCTTCTGAATCAGATAAAATCAAACAAAATGAATCAGAATTTGACTTTGATGGATGTGATGACTTGGATGATTCTGATGAACATGATAATAACTCTACGGATCAACTGAACATTGGTAAGAATGTTTCAGTTGAAACAATCATTCCCAAAGTACTTGAGCAAACAAAGTTGCCATATCCTCTAAAGCAAAGAAACATGTTGAAGACTATTTGCAAGAGAATAGCTCAGCTAAATGAAGGTCTTCAAGTACTTCATCAGCAACAAAAACCTTCAACTGAAGTGATTGAGAAGTGTACATCTACTGAAGTACACAAATCTTCCTTAGAAACAGAAAAGAAGCAAGTATCAGCAGAACTTCTCTGGAAGAAGAAACATCCTACAGTAGCAGATCTACAGAAAAACAAATCTATTGAATCAGTAGATGATTTGCGAAAGGTAAAAGAAACAACCAACAAGAAAACTCAAAAAGGTGTGAGCTCAAAGCAACAAACTTCAACTGATAAACATGAACCTTTTGACATCATGTCAGGAAAAGGAAAAGAGTCAGCTTCAGTAAAGTTTGAGAAGGAATTGAAGACTCAAAGACAGCAAAAGAAGAAGAAATTGATTGAGTCTGATAATGAGTCAGAAGAAAAGTATTGCAAATGGTGTGACATGAAAAATCACAACACTGAAGACTGTTACTTCAGCAGCTATTGCTCCATCTGCAATATGAACAATCACATGACTTCAGACTGTTACTTCAACAAACATTGTGCTATTTGTAACAAAAATAACCATTCCACTCAGGAATGTTATTTTAACAAAAAGAACAAGACAAAGAGCACAAAGAAGAAACAACCTGAGAAGGAAGAATCAGAGTCTCAATCAAGTGAAGATCAAAAAGATTCTAGATTGAAGAAACAACAAAAACAAAAACGAAAGGTGACAAAACCACAAAAGAAATCATCAGTTGATAGTGAACCTTTGAAGAAAAGACAACCTGAATAGAAATCAAAGACTCCTCAACAATCAAAGACACCTCACAAAAAGGTGCATTTGAACAATAAGAAGTCAAATGCTAATGATACTTTCTTTGATAATTTTGAAAAAGGAACTCATGTTTCACATTCAAAATCAAAGGATGATGAAACTTTCAACAATCAAAGATCATCATCAAAGTCAAAACAACAAACAAAGAAAGAGAAGATCCTTGAGGAAGAGTTTGAAAAATCAGAACAAAATTCCACAAGTTCATCATCAATAGAATCATCCTCACCACAAACAACACACAATGAATCAATTGAATCTAAAATTAATACTGAATCTTTAAGACTCATTCATGAGGAAGTTAAAATTTTAGACTCCACGGGATCACCCAAGATCATTAAGACTTGGGTTTCCAAATCTAATTGATTTCTTTAATTGTGCAGGAACAATCTTGGAGAGCTGACAACAAGTGGTATGTTGACAGTGGTTGTTCCAGACATATGACAGGAAACTATTCTCTTCTCCATGACTTCAAACATAAAAATGCTTCTTATGTGGCATTTGGTGGGGATAAGAAGGGAGGTAAAATAGTTGGTGAAGGAATGGTAACTAATGGTGTGCTCAAATTTGAGAAAGTAAATTATTGTGAAAATTCGCAATATAATTTATTGAGTGTGTCTCAAATTTGTGATCAAAATTATACCACATTATTTGATAACACTAATTGTTACATTTTTAAGCCAGGTTTTGCAGTTCCAGAAGATTGGATCCTTCTTAAAGCATCAAGAAAAGGAAACATATATGTTTTGGATATGAATAATATAGCACTCACAAACAATGAAACATGCCTGCTATCTAAGTCATCAGAAGATGAATCTCAGTTATGGCATAGAAGGCTTGTTCATTCCAACTTGAAGAACATGAATAAATTGGTGAAAAATGACTTAGTCATTGGATTGCCAAAGAAAGAATTTTCTTGTTCAAACCATTATCCTTCATGTTATAAAGGAAAACAATATAGAGTGTCACATAAATCCAAAATAATAAATACAAACACTACACTACTCAAATTGCTTCACATGGATCTTTTTGGTCCAACTAATATGATAAGCATTGGAAAAAGGCAATATTGTTTAGTGGTTGTGGATGATTTCACTAGATTCATATGGGTCTTTTTCTTAAAACAAAAGAGTGAAACATCAAAAACATTAATGGAGTTTGTCACAAAGATTGAGAATCAAATTGATTTAAAAGTTAAAATTTTTAGGAGTGACAATGGGACTGAATTTGTTAATACTGTCTTAGATTCATTTTGCAGGAATAAAGGCATAGCAAGGCAATTCAATGCACCAAGAAGTCCACAACAAAATGGAGTTGCTGAAAGAAGAAACAGAACTCTCATTGAAGCAGCAAGAACAATGCTAGCTGATTCACAATTGCCAATCACCTTTTGGGCTGAAGCAGTGAACACAGCATGCAATGTTCAAAATAGGACATTAATTGTCAAAGAACACAATAAAACACCTTATGAGCTTTTATTTAAAAGAAAACCTTACATAGGATATCTTAGAGCTTTTGGGTGTCATGTATCTGTTTTAAAGACAAAAGAACAATTGGGAAAATTTTCAGAGAAAGCCTATGATGGTTTCTTTGTTGGATATTCTTCAACATTTAAATCATATAGGATTACATTCCACAACAAAACATTGTGGAAGAAACTCCTAATGTGTCTTTTGATGAATCCTTATTTCCTAAATCTGTAAAAGGATCATCATGGTTGTTTGATATAGATGCACTCACAAACTCATTTAACTCTGGTTATTTGAATGCTGCAGGTACTGAGGATACATGCTATCCATTTGTTCCTCCAAACATGAATGAATTGTCATTATCTGCTGATCCTCCAAGAATACAAACTTCAAGTATCATGGAACAAGGAACACCAAATAATGTCAATAATGCAGCGCAAGACCAAGCAAATGGATCTACATCCTCAGATGCAAACACTTCATCAGCAGCTGCTGACTCTGCATCCGCAGATGAGTGTCCTACATCCGGAGATGTGAATATTGGATCAGCTGATGTTCCATTAACATCAGTCGATGTTCCACATATTGGAGATGGTCCATTGCATTCCAAAGAGTCATTGTCAGCAAGTCAACAAAATACATCCGTAGATGTTCCTGTAACTCTTGCGGAAGCACAAAATACATCCGTATATGTTCCTGTAACTCCTGCGGATGACACTCATAATGCAGCTGATGTACAAAATGAAAATCATTCAGCTTCCAATGATGATCAATTTGATTACTTCATAAATTCATCATCTTAGCTGGATATATATCTGCATTAATGCATATGACTAACTTGGAATCATCTATTCCAGTTAAGTCCATTCCAATAACAAGAATTCATAAGACTCATCCAATAAACAACATCATTGGAGATCTCAATGAAAGAACCACAAGAAGCCAAGGGGGAGCTGCAAACATCTATCTTTTCACTTGTTTTCTTTCGAAAGTGGTTCCTCTAAACATTACAGCTGCACTAAAAGATAATAGCTGGATTAAAGCCATGCAAGAAGAACTTCAACAATTCAGAAAGCAAAAGGTCTGGAATCTAGTTGATCTTCCTGAAGGCCAACATCCAATTGGCACAAGGTGGTTATTCAAAAATAAACTAGATGACAGAGGTATCGTTGTGAGAAACAAAGCTAGGCTGATTGCTCAAGGATATACTCAAGAAGAAGGGATAGACTATGATGAAGTTTTTGCACCAGTTGCAAGAATTGAAGCCATTAGAGTATTCCTAGCCTATGCATCATATAAGTAGTTCATTGTTTATCAAATAGATGTGAAGTGTGCCTTTTTATATGGGAAAATTGATGAGGAAGTCTATGTAGCTCAACCTCTAGGTTTTGAAGATTTTGATTACCCACATAGAGTACACAAGCTTGACAAAGCTTTGTATGGTCTTCATCAGGCACCAAGAAAGTGGTATGAAACATTATCATCTTTCTTGTTCAAGAATGGATACAAAAGGGGAACTATTGATCAGACTCTCTTTCTCAAACATGAACATCAAGACCTCTTAGTTGTTCAAATATATGTTGATGACATTATATTTGGATCAACAAACAAGAGACTGTGTGAAAGCTTTGAAGAGTTGATGAAATCTTAGTTTCAAATGAGCTCAATGGGAGAATTAACTTTCTTTCTTGGACTACAAGTTCATCAGAAAACAGATGGCATATTCATCAATCAAGAAAAGTATATTCATCAAATATTGAAGAAGTACAATCTTGCTAATACATCTTCATGCAAAACACCTGCTTCAACAATTGACAAAATTGTACCTGATCCTACAGGAAAATCTATTGATCAAAGATTATATAGATCAATAATAGGATCTCTTATGTATTTAACTGTCAGCAGACCTGACATAATGTTTGTTGTATGTGTTTGTGCTAGGTACCAATCAGATCCAAAAGAGTCCCATCTGAATGCTGTGAAGAGGATTTTCAGATATCTCAAAAGGAAACCATCCCTTGGTCTATGGTATCCAAAAGATGGAGACTTCTCTCTCTACTCTTATTCAAACAGTGACTATGGAGGACGCAATAACAATAGAAAATCCACAACTTGTGGATTTTAATTTTTAGGACCAAGACTTGTTTCATGGCAGTGCAAAAAGCAAACAAATGTATCTGTATCCACAGCTGAAGCTGAGTTCATATCTGCTTCAGCTGGTGCTCTCAAGTCCTTTGGTTACAAAACCAATTACTTGATTATGGTTACAATTTCTTTCAAATTCCAATTTATATTGACAATTCAGCTGCTATGTTTATCACTGCTAATCCAGTTTAACATAGTAAAACAAAGCATATTGAAATTAGATATTATTTTCTGAGAGATTGCTTAGAAAAAGGTTTAATCAAGTTAGTCAAAGTGGATACAACAAATCAGCTTGCTGATCTATTCACTAAGGCCTTTAATTCAGTTAGATTTAATTTTCTAATTGAGTCTTTGGGCATGATTAACTTAGATTAATCATCATTAACAAAGAAAAGCATGTGTCTGTCCTTGTAAATAGTAATATTGTCTTTATTTATTCTGTCTTCTATTTCTGCATGACATATGCTTGGGAAATGATAGTACACTGTGCCTTTGCTTGCTTCCTGAGTTCTTAAATTTCTTTAAAAACTGATCAAAAGTTCTTTGATATGTAAGTAGATTCAACTTGAGTGAAGATTATACTAAGAGCATGCTTAACATAATGAAAAGGTGACTGTTTGTGAGAAACTTCATTTTGAGGATCAAGCAAGTAAGTCTTATCCTGATATGATCAATTCATTCACCTAAGCACACTATGTAAAAAACTTTATACCTTCTATCTTTGCAAATCATATTCCCTCTGTTTTGTGTGAACAAAGACCTGAGTTTATGAACACCATGAGATACATATGTATTCAACTAGTGAAAAGATCATGATCCTCATCATCCCACTGTTTTGAGTAAACAAAGATCTGGGTTAAAGGCACCTTTGTTTTACGTAAGTAAAGACCTGGTGACCTGATGATGATCATATCTAAGCTCTCAAAAGAATCCATAGTGATCAACTGTATATTTACATAAGAGCTTTTGTAGCAAAGCATTTATGAGACAACTCATATGTCTCAAGATAGATAACTTAATGTACATAGTTTCTAAGTGTGAAAAAATGATGAATTGACTCACAAAAGGAGGACAAACTCTACTGTGAATTGAATGTGGAGCCCATAACAGTTTATCACTAATAAACATGAAAAAATGATAAACAGCATGTCTAGTTGATTCCATACTCTTGTTTGGATTTAAGTGGACAAACATACTTGCAATCAGGACTAGAATCAGGTCATATTTCAATAATCAACTCAATCAGGAAGAAGTTTAGTGTCATAGTATGATCCCATTATATGTGTTTATATGCATGTACATATATTTAATTCAATTTTTGTTACTTTTAGTTTATTTATTGTGTGAAATCTTTGGACAGTCATGTGCCTTTCATGCTATTTACTTCATAAATTTATGATGAATGCAACATCTTATCATTAATGACAAATTTAGGGGGAGTAGTTAATGCATGAAAACATAAAATCTGAATTTTCCAAACAAATATCAAATGAAGGAATTAGAGCTTGAGCACTAACTTGGCTGCATGATACATGAAGTTTTTCAAACTATAAATCTTCTTGTGCACAAATTGTCATGAAAAAAAAGACAACAAGGTCCAATACCAATAAATGGTTCTATCAGTTGATTAGGACCATACAATCAAAGAAGCTTCAACTTTGCATTTTCAGCATCAGCAGAAGCTAAAGTACATTTTCCTGTTCAGTAAATGCTACAGTGCGAAAAAGGAATATGATTCATTAAGCACACATCATTGATTTCTGGAATTCAGCTCGAATAGAGCAAGTTGGAGAATCTGAGGTGATAGTTGCTGAAATCAAGAATGAAAGGATGAGAGTTGATGAACAAACTATTAGAAGGGCACTTGAGCTGGGAGAATAAGAAGTTGGTCACCCGGATGTATTTGAGAATGAGTACATAGAGAAAGTGTTCTATCTGATGGGATATGATGGTGACTTTGACAAGGGTGAGATAAAGAAAGGGAGATTCTGCAAGCCATATAGATTCTTATGTCACACGTATCTAAAGTGCATCTCCAATAGGAAGTCTAGGCTTGATAGATTCTCAAGGCACATTTCATGTGGCATTATTGGCATTTTTGAGGGAAGGACATACAACTACTCAAAGTACATTTTCAGTTGTCTGTGTGACCACATCAAAGTGCAAAAGGCTGATAAGATGTATATGTTTCCAAGGTTTATGCAACTGATCATCAATGGTGAATTGCCTGGGATAGCAAGAGAAGGTGATGTGTTTGTTCAAGCACATCTGGGGAGATCTGTACTGAATAAGATAAGTGGAAGTATGAAGGAGAAGATATGCCAATGTTTGCACATGTGGCGCTTGCTAATGCCAACATTCCACCAGATCTGGTGTGGGAAGATCAGCAAGATAGTCAATCTACTGATGCTGAGCAAGACTTACCTTCACTTTCCCCTCCTCAATCTCCCATACATCACCATCATCAATATCCATAAATCCAATCACCAGCCAGTCAACACACCCAACCAATCTCTCCAATTCACCCTCAATCACCCATTCATCAACAACCTCTAACTCCACAAAATCTATCTCCTGAGAGTACTCATACAGAACCCTTCTCTGCTACTCAATCTCAAAACTCAGTACACACTGGTGAGACTGAGTTAGTATCTCAAGCAAGTACCATTCCACTCACAATCACCAGCTCACAAACCCCAGTCATGTCTAACCAAACTGAACCAACATCTCCAATCATTGATCCTCAGCAACAATAACAGCCACACCAAGAACAGGCAGATCAAGCTGTTGAGTCCAGTTCAAGCTTAGCTAGATTAGCCCCTGATGATGTAAATGTTGAAGAGATTGCTGCTGAACAACAACAAGGAGAAGAAGAAGCCAATTATGTTGATGTGATAGCCTATCATAAAGATGACCTGGAAGATGATGATATAGATGTGAGCAAAAGTTATATGGTTGCTGAGTATAACAAACTTATCATCAAATCAAATAAGAGGTTGGAAAGAATTAGAGAGATCAAAGGAATGTTAAAAGAAAAAGAGGAGCTGATGAACAAACAAGAATCCAGACTGATCAGATTAAGAGAAGATGCTCAAACCAATAATGAAGTAATTGATGCATTGCATGAGCTGGTTGAAGAACTTAAAGACTCTGTGAAGCATGAGAAGACTGAAAAAGAGAAGCTTATTTTGGAAGTTGAACAAGCAAACAACTTTCTCACTGCTCAGTCTATTTTGTTGAAAAGGAAAGAGGAACAAATTGATGAGCTCAAGATGAAAATTTGTGCACTTGAATCGAATGTTGCTCCATCAATAAAAATAAAAGAATCTATTAAAGCTTCAAAGAAAATCATTCAGTACTCAAGAAAGAGTTTGGGGTATGTAAAGAAAGAGGTGATTAATGTTGAAGATTCACTAAAAAGATCAAGGCCTACATCTCCAGAGCACACTCCTTCAGTGGATGTTTCCAATTTAAAGCCTATAACTCATGCTAAAACTGAGAGTGATGTTGAATGGGATGAACCTACTAAAGAGGAGTCTCCCAAAGAACAAAAAGAATCAAAGGCTGATGACCTACTATCCACTAAAGACATATTGGAAGAGAGGCCTGAATCAACTATGTTTATGACCCTGATCAATCATGGGTTTCCCTATGACATGGTAAAGAGAATGAACATGACAGAAATGAAGGAAGCACTGAAGGAATTTGAGCTAGCAAGATTCATGATCCCAGATTACAATTATGAAACATTCATAGCCTTTCGGTCAATTCAAAAAACAAAGAAGGAGCTAGGTCACTGTGACAGAACAACGCTGAGCAAATACAATATGACTTGTTGGTTACAAAGTCATAACTACAAGATATATGAGCTGAAAGGAAGATCAGTGGCTGAGCTTAGAAGGATGATGGAGCATGTAATGAAGGTGGAATTGGAAACTGGAGTAAAATTCAGAACTGAAGCTCCAAATCTTTCCTGTGAACATCAATTAAAAACCCCTGCTGAACCAATAATAGTTGAAAGCAAAGATCAACATAAAGGGGAAGATAAATTAATCAAAGAACCAAGAGAGGTGATCCCTAGAAAAGTATGGCCTCTGGGCACAACTGTGAGAGAGATCACTGAAGAAAAATCTTCTCTAATCCAGTTGTTTGATCATATCACAACTCCCACTGCTGCTGAAGATAACAGGATTATGGCCTGGAAATATGATCCAGAGTGGGATTGTGCACTTATCAAGAGAGTATCTGGAAGAGTTGAATACTTCCACTTACTTGAATCAATCTTGTTGTTGCCTCATGCTGATATTAAAGACCTTCAAAGTTTGATCATCTCCAACTACCCAATAAGCCCAAGAGGAAGAGATTTCTCTATATTGGTTGGAAAGTTGAAAACAAAATTTAAGGATGATGTACTCAAGGAAGCAAGAAGGGAAGATAGGGAACACAAGAAAAGATACCAAGGGAAGATAAGATCAAAATCCAACTCTTCTATACTGGTTGATGATGAATTCATAAGGAGGGTTGGATACTCTAACAGAAAAATAGCCGCCATAAAAGTCATTGAAGGAAATCAATACACTCTTCCCATAACTGAGTGGGGATATGTGGAGAAGACTAAAGAACTGGTGCTGATGAGAAATGAAGAAAAGAAGAAAGCAAGGAGTATAAGATTGTTTGATCCAATTGAAATTAAACTTTTGCATCCAAGCTACACTTTATACCTACATGATAAGTTCTTCCCAAAACTCAAAGATGATCAAGCTCAAAATGACCTATGCCTGTATTTGCATATCATACAAGTCATTGACAAACTGCATGCAAAAGCATACAAAAGAAGAAGATATAAGGCTGGACTATTACGAGGAGCTAACATCAAGGAAGTATCTGAACTGAGGATGTCAGAACAAGATGAGCTGGAAATAGTCAATAATTAGAGTGTTGTTGAAACTCTCATAACAGAAGAAGACATTTTGGTATTGAGCTTTGAGACACTACAAAAGATATGCAGAATGGAGATCAAGTACAAGTACGATGATCAAAAGGATGCAGTGTCATATTTTAACAAGAAAATGGTGTCAAGATTCAAAGAGCTTTCAGCTTTGAAGACCTGATTACAAGTGTCTAAGCCTAAGGGGGAGTATTGTTAGATCTAGGAACAATAGATCTAGATCATTTTGTATAGGCTTAGAACTTTAATCAATACATGTAATGAATATTTGTAATTCATTATGTATATAGGTTAACCCATATGTGCATTGATTTATGTGTATGATTGCAGGTACAAACATTATAATTGGTCAATTTCTGAAATTGACTAAGTGTAAGAAACATCTACGGATGAACATTTTTGTTCTACCGTAGATATCTTTCTTACAAGACATTCATCCGAAGATCTTCTACTGATGAATATGGGTATTCACTCATGAACAAACACCACACATGAAGAAACTGAAGTTCCTTCGGAAGAACAAAATAGTTGCGGAAGAACCATTCACGTACTTATATCATACAAGTGTTTCAAGTCAACAAGTCAATCACAGACTCCAAGAGATTCGCTGTTTCCTTAACAGAAACACGCGTCTATAAATATGAGTCCTAGGTTTCACATCAAAGAGACGCAAGAGACGGCAACAAAAATACCATCACATCGTTTCGCACGATCAACACAAACCCTAACAGCCGTCACATCAACACACCAAAAATCATAAACACAATCATAGCATAGAATTTTGTTAGCAATTATTATTTGATTCTTTGTAATCATTAATCAGTTTTAATGAATTACGTTTGATTCAAAACATTATTCTTTGCATATTGTTGATATCGTTTGAGCATTTATTGTTTATTTTCTCTGGCATCAATATTTATTAATTAATCAATTAAACAACGATTAATGGTAATTCCGCGATCATTAATTTGAAACCAATCTAACACTGATAATTCCTGATTGCGATCCTTGGATTCACATTATGTGATGATTGTCCAACTGTAAGCGTTCCGGGAATGGGGCCTTACAAGTTGGTATCCGTGCCAAAGTTTAAGAGAATTGGGTAAAATATTTTCAAAAGCCTAAACTTAAACTGAGAATGGGACAACAAAGGGAAAAGGATGTCAGTCCTAGTAGCTACATGCCTGTAGGTAACTGTTTCATGTAAACGTTTTATGTAAATTACTGGAAAAAAAGGAATTATGTGTGTGTGCTATATGAATTATCTGCTCCATATAGATTTGGATACTGATGTAGTCAGAATAGGAAATGCTTGGAGAATGAAGAAGTAAAGTAAGTGGCTAATCACAACTGGCCACTGTAATTAGGGACTTACTATACTTGACATAATCTGAGCTGTTACCTTGAATGACCGTGTTGGTGTTTGAATCTTACAGTGCTTAGAGATGGAGGGTGGTAGATCTTCGAAGGCTTCCTGAGGTGGAGGTCGTGGTGGACGTGGTACTAGGTTGCATGTCATGAGGGACAGGGCTAAGGCTCTTGAAACGGATCTTGAAGAGCCCGAGCTTCATCACCATGAAGACGGGGATGAGAGTGCTAATCTGAGGGCCTTAGTAAAGGAGGCAGTTGTGGAGGAAGTTCATCAAGTCATGCAGATGATTCTACCGTCTGTGGTGAATGAGGTTATTAGAGCCGTGAAGGAGGATGAGAGGAAGGAGAAACAGGAGAAGGAGAATGCCGCTAGGCGAGAGGGCAAAGGAGGAGGAACGAGGGAAAGGGGGCAACCTAAGATTGAGATGGTCATCTCCAGTGATGAATAGGAAGAGGAAGCAGTACAGGAAACTACAAAGGGGTGCAACTATGGGACATTCCAAAGATGAAAGACCTCGACATTTGATGGGAACGGGAGTGCTACTGCTACTCACTGATGGGTGAGGGAGATGGAGGTGGTACTTGATATCAGCGAGTGCCGAGAGGATCAGAAGGTGAAGTTTGCTACCCACTCGTTTGTGGATTCGGCCTTATGCTGGTGGGATAACATTGTTCAAGCCGAGGGTAGCAGGGCGATTGGAAGAATGAGGTGGTGTGAACTGAAAGAGCTGGTGATCGAGGAGTTCCGTCCTTACAGGGAACTCGACAAGATCGAGAGAGAGTTCTAGCAGTTGGAAGCGGGAACTATCATGCATCAGCAGTACACAACTAAGTTTAATAAGATGACGAGGTTGGTGCCAGAGCATGTGACACCTATGTCATGGAAAATAAAGAGATACATCCAGGGTTTGCTGGTTGATATCCACAGACATCTGATCGCTGCTCGGCCAGGTACGTTTAGGTCGGTGGTCGATTTAGCGGGGAGACTGTATGACCAGCGAGAGGTGGTGGCGGTGATGGATGAGAAGAAGAAGTGTGGCAATATAGGAAGGGGAATGAGAAGCGGTATAACGGTGGTGGTTTTGTGGCTAGAGGTAAGAAGACGAGAGTGGATGATCGAAAGGTGATAACAGAGAGGGAGAAGGCATGCAAAAAGTGTGGGAGAGATCACATGGGGGAGTGTAAGTAGGGATCGAACATCTGCTTTCAGTATGGGAAGGAAGGCCACGTAGCAAGGGATTGTCGTGTGGTGAAATGTTACAACTGTGGCAAGGGTGGGCATATGAGAAGAGACTGCAAGAATTTGATGGCTGAGAACTCCAAGGGAAAGAAGGGGACTAAGAAGGAGGGTAGGAGGTGGAGGCCAGGGCATTCACTATGACTTGGAAGAAGGCTAGGGTGGACCCGGACGCGATGTCAGGTACATTTCTAGTAAACCAAACTCGTGCCTCTAGGCTTTTTGGTTCCGGTGCTAGTAGGAGTTTTATTATTGCTGCCTTTTATGATAAGTTGCCCGCTATGAATAGGAAGACTTACGAGCCCTTCGATTTAGAAACTGCCATTGGTAAGTCGATTAGGATTTCTGATATGGTAGAAGATTGTGACATAGGGTTGAAAGGCCATAGGTTCTCTGCTAGATTGTTCGTGATGCCCTTAGACAAATTGATATAGTCCTAGGGATGGATTGGCTAGCGGCATATAAGGCAAACATCTTGTGTCGTAAGAAGATGATTCGATTGACCGCCGATGGAAGTTCGGTGACGATCTATGGCGATAGAGTTAGTACAGCTCCAAAGGTAATTTTGATGGTTGCGGCTGAGAAGTGTATGAGACGTGGAAGTGGTGCCTACCTGGCCTGTATGAAGGATGTGGATGTGTCAGTACCACGATTGACGGATGTACCAGTCGCGTGTGACTTCTTAGATGTGTTTTGAAGGATCTATCAGGTGTGCCACCTGACCGTGAGATCGACTTCCAGATTGATCTAATCCCTGATGCCCAACCTGTTGCTAAGGCGTCGTATCGTCTAGCTCCCTCCAAGATGAAGGAATTGATGACTCAGCTGCAAAAGCTATAAGATAAGGGTACATTCGACTGAGTATCTCTCCATAGGGTGCTCCGGTCTTGTTGTGTCAAAGAAGGCAGTAGCATGAGGATGTGCATTGACTACCGTGAGTTGAACAAGTTGGCTATGAAGAACCGATATACGTTACCAAGGATTAATGACTTGTTCAATCAGCTCCAAAGTGTCAGGTGGTTCTCGAGGATGGATCTCCAATCTAGTTACCGCCAATTGAAGGTAAGGAGCAGGATATTCCTAAAATAGCTTTTCATAAGCGTTATGGACACTACGAGTTTCCCGTTATGTCATTTGGTTTAACCAACACGCTAGCTGCTTTTATGGACCTGATGAATCGGGTGGGTCGACTTATGCTAAATAAATCAATGATTGTGTTTATCTATGACATCCAAATTTATTTGAGGAGTGAAGAAGAGCATGCTAGCCATATCCGTGAGGTGTTGGGGACGCTTAGAAGAGAGAAGCTGTACACCAAGTTTTCCAAGTGTGCATTCTGATTACGCGAGATTCAGTTTTGGGTCATGAGGTTAATCCTGAAGGGATTAATGTAGACCTGACAATGGTTGAGGCGGTGATGTAATGGAAGTCTCCAAGGACGCCATCCGAGATTCGTAGTTTCTTGGGTTTGGTGAGTACTACAGGAGATTTATCCAAAACTTCTCTAAAGTGGCGGTTATGGTCTTTGCAATGAAGAATTGAAGGCCACTTGGGAGTCAGAGGAAGAAATAAGATGGCAGTACCCAGATCTCTTTAAGGAGTGACAGGTTTCAGGGACGATACCTATATAAAGGGGGTGGACTTGTAACACCCGGAAATTTTAGAAAAAGAAAGAAAAGAAAAGTAAGGGAGCAAACAGGAAGTTAGTTCAAAGCAAATGGTTAAAAGCATGCAAGGGCCAAACTTGCATATAGTGGGGTTTAAAATAAGAAAGGCTGTCATACTTTCTCTCCCACAACACTCAACTTTTAGTTCTAGTGAGAGAAGAAGCTCTTATCCAAAATTTTGTGAGAGAAAGTGGAAGAGATCTTCAAAATGTGAGTTTTTAAGGTAATTCTTCTTGGTTTTCAGTTGGGTTTCAGCTTCTAGACCGATTTTCTGGTGTTTAGTGCTCGTTTTCATGTGTTTTAGGTGCTGGAACTTCAAGTGGGCTCTCGGGTTTAAGGTGTTCTACTTGAAAGCTGCTGAAGGTGAGTTCTAGATCCCATCTTTTACTGGTTTTCTACGTGTTTAGGGCTACTATGCATACTGGACAGGAGGTTTCTAAACCAAACTATGAATTTTTCCATGATGTACGACTGTGTACGGTTGATGTATGTTTTTAGATAATTTCTAAGTTGTTGTATGATGTTTAGTATGTTTTATGTGTGTAACATGTTAGATCTATGCTAGGTTTAAGTTAGTATGATATTTGGGGACTGGAAGTACGTATGATGTATTACAGATGTTTGCATGATGTCCGCTGTGGACACTTAGTGAATCATGCATGATGTTCGCTGTGGACAAAAAGTGTCCGTTGTGGACACTTAGTATATTTTGCATGGTGTCTGCTATGGACATGAAGTGTCCGCTGTGGACACTTAGTGTATTTTGCATGTTGTCTGCTGTGGACCTTAAAGTGTCCGCTATGGACACTTGGAAGATTTTTGCATGTTGTCCGCTGTGGACATTAAACTGTCCACTGTAGACACTTAGAATAATTTATTTCGTCCGCTGTGGACTTGTATGTCCGCTTTGGACTTTGCATGTCTGCTGTGGACACTTGGTAAATTTTATGGTTTGTCCGCTGTGGACTTGTTCATCCGCTCTGGACTTGTTCATCCGCTGTGGACTTGTTCATCCGTTGTGGACTTGTTCATCCACTGTGGATACTTAGAATATTTTGTCATGTGTTGTGGATTTTAAGCTGTCCGATGTGGACCTTGGCTGTCCGTGTGGACACTTAATGTATTTTTAAGCCGTCCGCTGTGCATGTGTTCATGCGCTGTGAACACTTAGAATATTTTTGTAATTTTGGGAAATTGATTTAAGTGCTAAGTACTGGTTTTTTTTATTGTGGCCTATTCTTTTTCATGTTATGTATGCTTGTGGGTTGCTGTTATGATGATGATGTTCCATGTTATGTATTATGATATGACTTTACGTGGCGTGATATCTACATGTACGTAAAGTATTATGTAATGAAAGTGAAAGATAACGTTAACATGAAGTGTAACATAATGAATGAAC
This sequence comes from Flaveria sonorensis, assembly GCA_025506505.1. Taxonomy (NCBI): domain Eukaryota; kingdom Viridiplantae; phylum Streptophyta; class Magnoliopsida; order Asterales; family Asteraceae; genus Flaveria; species Flaveria sonorensis. Next base: position 32,770 of record JACCIY010000339.1, on the reverse strand, counting down.
GTAAAGTCTTGCAAGCAAAATGGTGGAGGTTCACAACTCAACGAGGTAGTTGTTTGCTCAACTGTGTGCAGTTTAGCTAACCCTTGTTGATGTGCACAGGGGACTAATCCTTGAGATTGACCGAAAAGCATGAAACGGGATCCTTGTCGCTCCACCCCAGTACTGTGTCAGCTTCGGCATGACGTGGGGGTTTACTTGTAAGCCCCTGCACAGTACCAGCTTCGGCATGACGTAGAGTATGGCATATGGCAGGATCTAGATAAAGAGGAAAGATAATAATGAAAGAAAGTATGAAACGAACGATGATGAATGATAACGAATGATGATGAACGATGATGGAAGATAATAATGATATTATCTAGATGTATGTATAATGTATGATCACGTACGAAAGTAAGGAAAATGTTTTAAACGAAAGTAAAGTATTTTATTATAAAACTAGAACTCACTCAGCGTCGCTGACTTTTGTATGTATAATAGTTGGTAGGTATTTGTTGATGCTGAGGAGGTGCTAGCATGGATGCATAAGCTACTGGGTATGGTTCAAGTCTGGCATCCATATTTTGGAGAATGTTTTTATATTAATACATTTTTGGAATGTAAAAAAAATGAAATGATGATTTGACATGCTCTTAATTGTTAATGAAAAGTTAAATTTTCACTGCAAAATGATAAGTTTTATATGTTTTATGCGATGATTGTCCAACTGTAAGCGTTTCGGGAACGGGGCCTTACAATACATCAGCTTCAGTACATCCAAGAGTTCTTTTACACTCTTCAAATTCTTGAAACCTTTGTATATGGAGTTAGAAGAGCAGTTTGAAGAACGGTCATGGCTTTTTGATCAATGTCTATTTTCTTTTGTCTTCTTTAGAATAATCAGCCACTTTCTTGGGTATCATCCCACCTCCAGCAGTTGCTGGAGTAGTACCTGGGATATGAGGTCTAGAGATTATAGATCTCCACATCCTGTGTTTTGAGACTTGATAAAACCTTCCGTTCTCATGCAGCAAGTGCCAAAGTCATCAGGAGTGATCAGTGGAGACTTAGTCATTATGCTAGTTTCCATATCATCTTCAGAAAGAGCTATCATTTGATCAAGTAAGTGAATATGAAACTGGAGAGCGATTCAAGATGGTTAGATCTTGTAATCAAGAGCCTGAGAAGCTTGGATACCATTGGAGGACTTGTTATGGTTCATAACAGTTTCACAGTTGGAGAATATCAACTAAACACAATTACTGGATCAAATAGGAAACCAGGCAGTGAAACTAAGAATAACAAGTAAGAATACTCAAAAGAACAGAGATTGGTTATCAAGGATGTTGTATGTTGCTCTCAAGTGTTTTACAAGTATTACAAAGCTTCTTCATCCTAAGACTGATACATGAGATACTTTATACTACAACCTACAATTGACCATACTTTGAAGGCCAGCTAGACAGTAATCTAGATAACAAGATCAATATAGAGTCAAAGGCAGATTGCCTTTTGATAAGTGACTATGACAAGCCATAGCTCACATCCTATTGTATTACCATAAGGATAAAAGTACTAAAGTAGGAAGTTATAGATAAAAGACCATAATGTACAGTTGACAAAAGTTGGTGAGTCTTCTGAAGTTGGTGACTCTTCAGAGCTGACAGCAGAAAGGTCATATGCTTTTGTGAAAAGTATGTTAGTAGACACATGTCTTCATAGTCTTTGGAAGAGTTCAGTCTTCAAGCTTCGGAAGACATTGTCTTTAAGCTTTTGAATACTTTATTTTTGGCTTTGGAATATTTCTGTCTTTGGCTTCGAAAGATTTGACACTTAGTTATTTTTCTTTGTACATTGTGAAACTTCCGAAGTACTTCCTTGTACTTCAGTGCATGCTGAGAGATCTTTGGTTAGCATTAGCCATTAAAATAATAATCTTACAAGGTATTTGCATTATTTTCTATTATGTAGTTCTCCTAAGATTTATGATTGACAATAGTGATTAAAGTATAAGATTGGATTACATAATACTTATTGGATTTTTGTATAGTTTTAGGTTTGCTACATTATTGGGTTGTTATGTTGGTTATCTACCCATGGTTCTATATATATGTTTTCAGCTAGAAATGGAACTACAAATGTGTTTCCAAACAGGTTGTATACCCTTAGATTCAATAATATAAGGGTGGATATGTGGCTTGGATTTTTTGTAACTATCTTTGTACTACAAGGTTGGTTATTCCAGCAAAATAGCTATAATTCTGTGAATGAATCGGTAAAAATTCCAAAACTACATTGTTTTTGTTCTCTTCCCTCAGTTTGTTTACGTGTAAAAAATGTCATAGAATTTTGATGTAGAAAGATGAAAAAGGTACTTACATAGATACAAAGTGTGGTTGTTCAAGTTGGAGTACAATAAATGTTTTGTTAGGTTAGGCAAGTGTTTGCTATTTTGATGTTTTATGTCACATAGTTGACTTTTTTTTCTTTCATTTTGATGTTTGAAAAGAGTTTAACATGAACACGGCCAATGCTATAATTGTTGTCATGTAAGTACATAAAGATCTTCCTACATGTCTGCAACCTAATCTATTATGTTACTTGATCTGTTTGGTTCTTGAATATTTTTGTTTATCAGTTTCATCAATTTATTTTATAACATTATGATGTTGTAGATATTTCTACCTCCAAGACCGGTAAGCACAATATGCAAAGTGTCATTTTGTCGCAATTGACATCTTTAAGGTAAAAAGCTTGAAGATATTATGCAATCATCATTACTATATAGTTACTCTTTTTCTGGTTTATGGATTTCTTTTTATAGTTTTCTTGTTTTGTATCTATTTTGCAGCCCCCCCTCCCCCCCCCCCCTGGATCGATTATGTAGGATCGATTATGTATGAACATCATCATAGAGTATACACATTCATGTGTAGGGACTTGGTGGAACAAAGACAAAACAAAACACAATTTCACACATAAACACTCTAAATTCCACACTAAAAATGTTATACAAGATGGGTATTTATACCCTAACAATTGGTGGTTATTAACTAACAAAACTAACATAACTAACCCCTAACTTCCTGCTAATTACACATTTGAGTTTCTAAATTATCTTCTAATTGATGTTAAGATTAAGTCCAACAATGTTAACTACCCTGCTCATTTATATTTATGAAAATGGAATTGTATAGTTCTTTCTACTCTTGCTAAATTACCTTCTAAATTTGGGGTTGATTTTGATAATTAATGAATTCTCTCAGGTGAGTTTGCACAGTGAAATGGTGACAAAAGGATAACCTGAATTCAGTCTTCACACAGGTACATTGTTTTCTTTTCAATTGGTTCTCATCATGAATTATGAATCTGTAACTTGATAAATCTGGTAATTTTACTTATTATGTTAGTAGTGTTTGTATCTATTGTATTTATACACACATAACTATTTTTAATATTGCTTTTGTTGCATCTGATTTATCTTGGCAGAACTAATAACATACATATTATGAGCAGAATGTTACTTCCATCTATTGACTAGAGATTAATTGTCATGTGTTGAGATTCTTATCAGTTTTAAACAAATAGCTCAGTGTTCCACCATTGTGTAGCAATCAAGCACCACTTGATTAGATATGTCATAGAAATGCAGTCTCACGATACAGTTATATCAATATTGGTAATCAAGTAAGTGTTTTTCCTGGTGGAAACCCTGATCACCTTTTATTTGGGATTTTGTCACTAGATGCTGCAGGTCACACAAGTGTCTTCTATGATCCACTTATAGTTTAAGGTCTGCTTTTATGTATGAGTATATGATTCATTATGATAGTTCACAGGGCCAGTCCCGAGAATTCTCAAGGGACTTTGAGCTCGGGGCGAGAATAAAAATCGGGCCCCTATAGTACGACTTACTTGTATATAAAAATTTATAATACGATGATAATAATATGGCAATAAACTAAACTAAAGTATTGTAGAAAAATGATTAAATTTACTTACTTAAGTGAATCGAGAGGCTCTCCTAGCGTTTTTGGAAGCGAAGTTCTCGATCAAGTCTTCATAGTTCATGTTCTCCAATATATCGCTTTCAATAGCTATCATTGCTAATCCTTTGAGTCTTTCTTGGGACATTGTGGACCATAACTAGGCTCAATTTTGAAAAAGTTCTATCTACTGATGCCACTGTTACCAGAATAGACAACAACACTCTATATGCAATTAATGCATTAGGAAATAACCAAGCTGCTTCAAACTGTTTAAAGTTTCAAGAGGGCTGATAATATTACTAGGTAAAAAGGTCTCTAACAATTTCAACTTTAAAAAAAGTTCATTAGCATCAATATCAAATTCTTCTCCGTACTTCCATGCATCTTCAAGAACATAACAACACGAATTAAGATCTTTTTCATCAAGTGTCTTCAACTTTTTTGGAAACACAAAATCAAATAGTTTTTGTTATTATTGATATAGTTTGAATCTTTTTTCAAGAGAACTAACTACTTGGTCAACAATGGTTAAAAAGTAATTCCCTCTAAAATCCTCCTCAGGTGAAAATAACACTTCTTGTACACTTGTTTCATTAAAATCCAACCTTTGACGCATTTTTAACCATTGACTCATATTCTTCAAATTTTCAAAGCTAATTTCATGCTCTTTAAGTCTATCACTAGTATGTTTCCAATCTACATAACCTTCATTATCCAACCCACCTTTTGGATACCCTTGCCTAAAAAGCTTACAACAAAAACAAAATAGTTTTATCAAGCTCTTTCAAATACACAAGCCATAATTTATCCTAATCGACCAACAATGGCTTTACTTGACCATCAATACTCCAATTAACTATAATTTATCCTAATTAGCCAGCATTAGCTCTAAATGACCATTGCTGACCAATAATGACCCTAGTTAATGGTAAGTAACTATAAATGATCCTAATTGACAATCATTAGCTCTAATTGACCATATTTCACCATAATTGGAACCACTTTATCATTATTGACCTTTTTTTACCATTATTGACCTTTTTTTAACATCAATTACTCTAATATATTGTCATTTCTCGTACTTAACCAATAATAGCCCTTCCTAACCGTAATTGACCAATAATGAGCCTAATTAACCGTAAATTACCAATAACAAGCTTATTTGATTAAATACTAACTAATTCATCATAAACCATTCTAACTAACAATCATTAAATCTAACCAGTTATCACTTGCATTAGACCATAAATGAATATGATTTACGCTACTTGACCATCAATAACTCAAATTGATTATTATATACTTTTTCATCTACTAAATTGTCATTGAATTTACGACAAATAAATTGGAGACTAAAATATCAGTCTTTCATATACGAGTTAATTTAGTTTGAATCTTTTTTGTTGTTGTTGATATAGTTTGAATCTTTTTTCAAGAGACTAACTGCTTGGTCAACAATGGTTAAAAAGTACTTCCCTCTAAAATCCTCCTCAGGTGAAAATAACACTTCTTGTACACTTGTTTCATTAAAATCCAACCTTTGACGCATTTTAAACCATTGATTCATATTCTTCAAATTTTCAAAGCTAACTTCATGCTCTTTAAGTCTATCAGTAGCATGTTTCCAATCTGCATAACCTTCATTATCCAACCCACCTTTTGGATACCCTTGCCCAAAAAGCTTACAACAAAAACAAAATAGTTTTATCAAGCTCTTTCAAATACACAAGCCATAATTTATCCTAATCGACCAACAATGACTTTACTTGACCATCAATACTCCAATTAACCATAATTTATCCTAATTAGCCAGCATTAGCTCTAAATGACCATTGCTGACCAATAATGATCCTAGTTAATGGTAAGTAACTATAAATGATCCTAATTGACAATCATTAGCTCTAATTGACCAAATTTCACCACAATTGCAACCACTTTATCATTATTGACCTTTTTTTACCATTATTGACCTTTTTTTAACATCAATTACTCTAATTTATTGACATTTCTCATACTTAACCAATAATAGCCCTTCCTAACTGTAATTGACCAATAATGAGCCTAATTAACCGTAAATTACCAATAATAAGCTTATATGATTAAATACTAACTAATTTATCATAAACCATTCTAACTAACAATTATTAAATCTAACCAGTTATCACTTGCATTAGACCATTAATGAATATGATTTACACTACTTGACCATCAATAACTCAAATTGATTATTATATACTTTTTCATCTACTAAATTATCATTGAATTTACGACAAATAAATTGGAGACTAAAATATCAGTGTTTCATATACGAGTTAATTTAGAGATTTACTTTTAGTCTCTAACATATTTCTTCAAAACAGTAGAATATGTGTTGTTTATTGTAGAACGAATGTCATTTTCAAATAAGATCTACATAAATTTTAAGACTAATATTCACTTTAGATAGCATTCTTAAAATGGTATAACCTACGCCATATAAATAGAGGTTAAGAATAAGTCGTTGGTCCTTTCTTATACAAAATATATTCAAGAATGAATATCAATCCCTAATTCTGTGTGTTAAATATAGAAAACTAAATGTTAGTCTGTAATCTGCTTTTTTCCCTCGATAAGATAGAATATGTGTTATTTATTGGAGACTAAATATCAATCCCTACTTATCTAATATAAAAATTATTAAAGACTGAATCCCAATTTCAAATAGGTGCTTAATGTAAACCATAGAGTGCTTTGTCTAACTTGTAAATATAGTTAGGATGATCTGGATCCTTAAAAAAAAGGCGGTTGAAAAACATAGGTTTCCTATTTTATTTCGCCATACAAAAATGCAGTTTTGACGTCCATCTGAAGAACTTTGAAGATCATGCATGAAGCATAAGCCAGAAAAATACGTATAGCTTCAAGTCTTGCAACTAGAGTATATACTTCTTCTTAATCAAGACCTTCAACTTTATAGAACCCTTAAACAACAAGTCTAGCCTTATTGCAAACAATAACACATTTCTCATCCATTTTGTTTCTGAATATCCACTTTGTTCCGATTGGTAGCTTATCCTTTGAAAGTTCATATAGATGCCAAACATTAAATTTCTTAAATTAGATCAGCTAGTCTTGCATGGCCTCAACCCAACTGTTTTCTTTCAAAGCCATCTCAATGTTTTTCGGCACGATTTGAGAAATGAAGCATGTATACAAGCATGTATCGATTGCTCCGGATTGACTTCGAGTGCGAAAGCCTTGTGATAACGGACCAATGATTGCTTCAGTTGGATGATCTTTATGTATTCTCAACTGAGGAATGACATCGTCATAAATAAATTCATCTAAATTAGACATATGGCTAATAGATTCTTCAATGGTAGTTCCTCTTTTAGGTTGATAAACAATATATTCCTCTTGAGTGATATCATTATCAATAGATAAATCTTCAAATGGAACTTGAATTGTATCAATTGGAACATTTTATGTAGAAGAAGGACTCGAATCAGAATCCTATAGAGCTTGTTTAACCACTGAATCAACCGGAGTCAAATCAGGTTCAGAAACCTGATTTAGATGAGAAGCTAATGGTTGAACAACTGATATAGTGGAAGAAGAAGGTATGTCTGAAAATTTTCCTTTAGTCAAATATGAACTAGATCCAACATCATCAGATAATGCATCTTGAATGGATGATGTCAAAGGTTGAGTAGCTGTAGACATAAAAGAAGATAGATTAAAAGGTTCAAACAATGAGGCATAATCGTATACCTAAGAAAGAGCTGATCCTACATCTATTTTGTTAGATTCATGCCAATATATATCAAATGACTCAATTATTTGTTTTTTCATTTTATTATAAACCTTACAAGCTACTTTCTTAGCTAAATATCCAACAAACTCATCAACTTATTCATCAAATTTTGATTTCGATTTAGAAGTGTGCAACAAAGTACAACAACATCCAAATGTCTTAAAGTACTTGACTTAGGGTTTATGTTTAAAAAATATTTCATAAGGAGTCATGTTTTGTTGTTTATTGATTAAAACACGATTCTAAACATAACAAGCATTGTTAACAGCTTCAGCTCAAAAGAATGAAGGTAATTTGGCTGTTGATAGCAATGTTCTAGCTGCTTCAATCAAAGTTCTGTTTCGTCTTTCAGCAATTCAATTTTGTTGTGGAGTTTCTGAAGAACTGAATTGTCTTGCTATTCCCTTAGAATCACCAAATTCATTTAGAACATGATTGCAAAACTCCGTTCCATTATCACTTCTGATGCACTTGATGGTTTTGTCTGTCTGATTTTTCACAAGAGTCATGAACTTTATCAATAAATGATGTGTCTCATCCTTAGTTGCTAAAAAACCAAGGTAAATTTTGTCTTGTAAATTTTGCTATTTTGACTTGGTATGTGTTACTGTTTCGGCATGTTTCAGTTATTGCGTTCTTTGGCGAGACCCGGTACCGTGGGTGATGTAAATGTCCTTGTTTGTGTGGGGTTCGGGTGGATGGTTTTGTGTGTGGATGTACTACCCTGTGTATGTTTCTGGGTTTATTCGTGTGCATTTTATATGATGTGTGTTAGTCATGCTTGTCGCCGCGGTTGGGTTGTTTTCGGTCGTGGAAGTGTGGGTCGAGTTTGTGTACCGGTTGGGCAAGTTTGTTGCATCCGATGGGTATTTTGTGTTGTTTTGTGTGTATTGTATAATGGTGGGATGCGTTTTTCTTCAGTGTGCGAGCATCTATATATATATTATAGACATGATTATGAGGATGTATGTTTATTTTTCAGCCGTGGGGTTTAGGTGGGTGTGCATGATTTCCTTGTAGTTCATGCGAATTGAATGAGGATATGGTGTGTGTGTTCTGCCGTAAGTGTGTGTGTGTTTATTGTGTGATTTTGGTAACGGTGATTGTGCATTATGTGGGGTATGCATGGAATGTGGTTGTTGTGCATGTGTGAGTATTCTGCATTCTATGAGTGTAGGTTTCACTTTTCATGTGGTGGTGTGTACTCATGTATGCATGTATGTTTAATAAATCAATGCATATGGATTGTGTATGTGGTTGGGAGTGTATATGTAGATAAATATATATAAATGTTAAGTATGTGTTGTATACTGTGTGGTTAAGGAATCTATGCATGTGTGTATATTATTATGTGTATATTAAATATAGATCATTTTACATTATAAAGTATGAGTTTGTTTTTTTGGGCTATATTGTCATGCATGGGTGAGTATTGGGGATTGCATGGGGATCAAGCCGAGAACCCGTAACCGTACGATCCATTGTTAATATTTAATATTAATTATATAATAAACGTGCATTCAGGTTATTTGGAAAACTAATCGTTCGTGCTTGCACTTATTGATTTTGCTATGCATTTAAGGTGAGTTTACGGCCCCACTTTACGTATATTCTTTTTGGGGAAAAAAACATGTTCTTTTAAACGTTCTTCCATTTGATCAGTTTTACTGTAATTATCGCATGATTACTAGTATTGTACAACTTTAAGTTCTCACTTTTAAACCGTTAATTTATGTACTTTAGCGAGGTAATTCTGAGTAGATCTACTGGGTTTGACAAACCCCACCCGGGCTAGTTGCACTAGCACGACTGTACGTCAAACGGGTGTTTAATCGACCTAATTTATGTTGTTGTGGCCTGGTAACCACAGCCGAGGCATTCATTTACATTGTCAGCTTCAGTTGCGAACTTCATACACTATGTAACTTATTATGTTGACTAGCTATCTACTGATATTACTTTGTTTACTAGATCTGCTTTCTTCTATGTATTGTTTATCAAAACCTGTGAACTCACCAACCTTGTATTGACACTTTAGCATGTTTCTTTCAGGTTCTTAAGGTGCGCAAGGTTAGGATCATCACCATTGCATTCATCATTATTTGGGTTAAATGAACAATTTACATATCTACAAATTACATTTAATTGGTTTGCGCGTGTTTGTGCCATTTGAATTATAATGGATTACGCTTCATCAAGTATTTTTATGATTACGTTATTAACTCTGTTTTTGAAATTTTCTAATATTAATGAGAAATTAATGTTTGTAAATAATGTGTCATTTGGTGTAACTATCGGTTGAGATCCTGGTTTGTCACACGCCTAACGGAAATTTCCCGTTGTGAAAATTTGAGGGTGTGACAGATTGATATCAGAGCCCAAGTTATAGCGAACTAAAATGTGCATTCATTTGCATTGCATTTTGGACTATAGCTAGATTTGCATTAGTTACACACACGTAGATTATTAAGTTATACTTGCTTGTTTTGCTTCCTTGAGAACTATTTGCTTTGGCATATTCCTGTGAGCGTTCCACTATAGGGATGGTGTCTTCATCTTCTTATGCTAAGTCTAAGGGAAGAGGCCAGTCCGTCCTGATTCCCCATTGTTACCGCCTGTTCCTTAGCGCGGTTGACTCCGAATTACTGTGAGTCAAGAGAAGGTTAATTACGATTAATGATTTACCATACCTTTCACATCATACCTTTCGGAATCGAATACAATACCATTGGTACCTGACTTGGATGGTTCATCGGGAGCATGTTCTGCCTCCTGTTGAATGCTTTCTCAAAAAAGAGCTATTTCTGTCATACTTTCTTTACCTACCTTGACACTTCTCTTCCCTGCCCTGTGGAGCAGGAAATAGCTGCACCAGCGGTTATCAAAGACATTGGGAGACAACTTATTAGGGTTTACTTACGATAATACTATCTTACCCATCTAACCTGAGTACATCGATGGTTTCTTGCCCAAGTGAATGTTTTCTTTACTGATTATGTCGTACCACCTTGGTTACAATAAAGAATCGTTACCCTCGTCCACGTATACCAACTGCAAGGATCGAGTTACAACTCAAATATTGATTTGAGATCAGGATATCATAAGCTTCGGGTTTGGGAAGAAGACATTACCAAGATAGCGTTTAGAACTTGATATGGGCATTTTGAGTTCGCAGTCATGCCATTTGGATTGACAAATGCACCTGCAGTCTTTATGGACCTCATGAACCGTGTTTGTAAACCCTATTTAGAAAAGTTTGTCATCATCTTCATTGATAACATACTCATTTATTCCAAGAATGTGAAGGAACATGAGGACATCTAAGACTTATTCTAGAGCTTCTGAAGGCAGAACAGCTATATGCCAAGTTTTCCAAATATGACTTCTGGATGAGAGAAGTATAGTTCTTAGGGCATGTAGTTAACAAGAATGGCATTCATGTTTATCCGTCTAAGATTGAGGCAATCAAGAATTGGCTTGCGCCAACAATGCCTACTAAGGTGCGCCAGTTTCTTGGATTAGAGGGTTATTATCGGCGTTTCATAGAAAGATTCTCGAAACTTGCACAGCCCTTGACTGCCCTAACTCATAAATGAACTATTTACAAATAGGGTAGTAAGGAAGAAGCGTCTTTCCAAGCGCGTAAAGACAAGCTGTGGTAAAGACAAGCTGTGTAGTGCACCAATCTTGGCGTTGCTAGAAGGAACGGACGAGTTTGTGGTGTATTATGACGCATCAATCCAGGGTTTGGGTTGCATGTTGATACAACGCAAGAAAGTGATAGCTTATGCATCAAGACAGCTTAAGGTGCATGAGAAGAACTATACAACTCATGACTTAGAATTGGGAGCTGTGGTATTTACACTCAAGATCTGGAGGCATTACCTTTATAGAAATAAGTGCACGATCTTCACTGATGACAAGAGCCTTCAGCACATCTACGAGCGGAAGGAACTGAACATGAGATAGCGACGATGGCTAGAATTACTGAATGATTACGACTGTGCTATCAAGTATCATTCGGGAAAGGCTAATGTGGTAGTCGATGCCCTTAGTTGTAAGGAAACCCTAAAGCCTCGTCGTGTTCATGCGTTGCAGCTAACCATTCATTCTGATCTACCGTTACGGATCAAGAATGCCCAGGTTGAGGCATTATAAGAGCAGAACATCAAGTCAGAATCTCTCAGGGGAGCTGAGAAGTTATTTTAGGAAAAATCAGATGGTCTCCGCTACTATGAAGATCGGGTATGGATTCCATTGTTTGGGAATCTCAGGGAATTGGTGATGTATGAAGCTCATAAGTCCCGCTAAACAGTACATCCTGGATCTGACAAGATGTACCAAGACTTGAAGGTCAATTACTGGTGGCCTAATATGAAAGCTGAAATTGCCACTTACGTGTCAAAGTGTTTGACTTGTTCTAAGGTCAAGGTGGAATATCAAAAACCATCAGGTCTGCTTCAACAACCGAGATTTCCATGTGGAAATAGGAAAACATCTCCATGGATTTCGTTACCAAGCTACCCCGTTCGCAGAGTGGAAACGATACTATTTGGGTGATAGTGGATCGTTTGACCAAATCAGCACACTTCTTGGCTATTCGTGAGAACTACAAAATGGATAAACTGGCACAGATTTACTTGAAGGAAATTGTGTCACGACATGGCGTGCCACTCACGATCATCTCTGATCGCGATGCGTGATTCACTTCGCACTTCTGGCTGTCACTATAGAAGTCACTAGGCACTCGTTTGGATATGAGTATGGCTTATCATCCACAGACAGATGGTCGGATGGAATGCAAAATTCAAACCCTAGAAGATATGCTTAGGGCGTGCGTTATAGAATTTGGAACTAGTTGGGAAACCCATCTGCCTTTGGTTGAGTTCTCTTTCAAGTATCAAAGATGCACCATTTGAGGTACTTTATGGCAGAAAGTGTCGATCACCTCTCCGTTGGACTGAGGTCGGTGATAGTCAGTTAACTGGTCCAGAACTTATTCATGAAACCACAAAGAAGGTTATTCAGATTCGTAACCGTATGGAGGCAGCTCGTGATCGTCAGAAAAGCTACGCAGACCAAAGGAGAAAGCCTTTAGAACTTCAAGTTGGTGACAAGGTGTTGTTACAGGTTTCACCTTGGAAGGGTGTGATACGCTTTGGGAAGCATGGAAAACTAAACCCTAGATACGTTGGACCATTTGAAATTATAAAAAGAATTGGTCCGGTGGCTTATCAGCTAGACTTATCGAGGAACTCGACGGTGTTCATAACGTATTCCATGTTTCAAACCTGAAGAAGTGTCTAGCTAATGAATCACTCGTCGTTCCATTAGAAGAACTGGAGATTGATGAACAACTTCGTTTCATTGAGGAACCGATTGAGATTATGGATCGAGAAGTCAAGACCTTAAAGTGTATCAAGATTCCTATTGTGCGCGTTAGATGGAATTCAAAGCGTGAACCAGAATTTACTTGGGAACGCGAAGATCAAATGAAGAAGAAGTACCCACAACTGTTCAAAGATCAGGTATCCACTTCTTAAGGTATTGTTCTTAAGATATCTTTTCCTTTAAAATTTCAAGACGAAATTCCCTTCAACAAGGGGATGGTGTCATAGCCGAGAATTCCTAAAAACCCTTTCTTTCGAGTTGATTTTATGTTCTTAGAAAAATCTTGTTCTTATGCTTTGCAGACCATTAAACTTGGTGTTCTTCATGAACCTTATGTTCTAATTTTCGGGACGAAAATTCATTCAACAATGGGATGATGTGACACCCCGTATTTTCAGGTTAACATTGTTACTATTATCCAACCCCTCTCTGATATTTTTAAATAAATCAAGTTTATTATTATCAAATGGAAATTTATTATTATTAATACTTAACTCTACTAAACTATTTAAAATTTATCCAACCTTAATATGCAAAATCTTCCAAAGTAAAAGGACTAAAACATAAATTACTAGTGGGGTGATTATATATAAAAAAAATCCCCAACCCTTTAACCGACCCCTTCATCTTTCTCTCGTAACCCTACTCTCGGCAACCATCACCGGCGGCTCTCCCTCCCTCGCGGATTCCTTCGACATATCGTGCGGCAGATGATATCTTGATCCGTTCGACACCGGTTTGTCTCGTAACTTTTGCTATTTTGATTTAATATGTGTTACTGTTTCGGGATATTTCGGTTGTTGTGTTCTTTGGCGAGACCCGGTACCGTATGGGTGATGTAAATGTCCTCGTTTGTGTGGGGTTCGAGTGGCTGGTTTTGTGTGTGGATGTACTACCGTGTGTATGCTTCTGGGTTTATTCGCGTGTGTTTTATGTGATGTGTGTTAGTCATGCTTGTGGCCACGGTTGGGTTGTTTTCGGTGGTGGAACTGTGGGTCGAGTTTGTGTACCGGTTGGGCAAGTTCGTTGCACCTGATGGGTATTTATGTGTTGTTTTGTGTGTATTGTATAATGGTGTGCATCGTGGATGCGTTTTTCTTCTGTGCACAAGCATCTATATATATATATATATTGTAGACATGATTATGAGGATGTGTGTTTATTTTTCAGCCGTGGGGTTTAGGTGGGTGTGCATGATTTCCTTGTAGTCCATGCGAATTGAATAAGGATATGGTGTGTGTGTTCTGCCATACGTGTGTGTGTGTTTATTGTGTGATTTTGGTAATGGTGATTGTGCATTATATGGGGTATGCATGGAATGTGGTTGCTGTGCATGTGTGAGTATTCTGCATTCTGTGAGTGTAGGTTTCACTTTTCATGTGGTGGTGTGTACTCATGTATGCATGTATGTTTAATAAATCACTGCATATGGATTGTGTATGTGGTTGGGAGTGTATATGTAGATAAATATATATAAATATTAAGTATGTGTTGTATACTGTGTGGTTAAGGAATCTGTGCATGTGTGTATATTATTATGTGTATATTAAATATAGATCATTTTTCATTATAATGTATGAGTTTGTTTTTTTTTTTGGGCTATATTGTCATGCATGGGTGAGTATTGAGGATTGCATGGGGACCGAGCCGAGAACGCGTAACCGTACGATCCATTGTTAATATTTAATATTAATTATATAATAAACGTGCATTCAGGTTATTTGGAAAACTAATCGTTCGTGCTTGCACTTATTGATTTTGCTGTGCATTTAAGGTGAGTTTACGACCCCACTTTACATATATTCTTTTTGAGGAAAAGAAACATGTTCTTTTAAATGTTCTTCCATTTGATCATTTTTACTATAATTATCGCATGATTACTAGTGTTGTACAACTTTAAGTCCTCACTTTCAAACCGTTAATTTATGTACTTTAGCGAGATAATTCTGAGAAGATCTACTGGGTTTGACAAACCCCACCCGGGCTAGTCGCACTAGCACGACTGCACGTCAAACGGGTGTTTAATTGACCTAATTTATGTTGCTATGGCCTGGTAACCACAGCTGAGGCATTCATTTACATTGTCAGCTTCAGTTGCGAACTTCATACACTATGTAACTTCTTATGTAGACTAGCTATCTACTGATATTACTTTGTTTACTGGATCTGCTTTCTTTTATGTATTGTTTATCAAAACCTGCGAACTCACCAACCTTGTGTTGACACTTTAGCATGTTTCTTTCAGGTTCTTAAGGTGCGCACGGTTAGGATCATCACCATTGGATTCATCATTATTTGGGTTAAATGAACAATTTACACATCTACAAATTACATTTAATTGGTTTGCGCGTGTTTGAGCCATTTGAATTATGATGGATTACGCTTCTGCAAGTATTTTCATGATTATGTTATTAACTCTGTTTTTGATAATTTTCTAATTTTGATGAGAAATTATGTTTTGTAAATAATATGCGTTTGGTGTAACTATCGACTGAGATCCTGGTATGTCACACGCCTAACAGTAATACCCTGTTGTGGAAATTTAAGGGTGTGACAAAGGTATTTTACATTGGAATGAGATTACTTTCATGAACATGTGAAGATTTCTTAATTAAATTTTCTTTGTTCAAATTAGTTTTTATCTGAACATTTCTTTTATCAGCAAAAATATTTGAATGATTTGTATTCTTATTAAATCTTACATTTAGAAAAAAATTGTTTTCTGTTATGTGAAACCAAGTTATGAAATCTTTGTTTGCTAGTTAATTGATGTTGATGAAAGCAATTTCTAGCCATATGATTTGGCTTGCCACAAACATAACAACACGGTTTATGATGCGCATTTTGCACTCGTGTATTTCCCTCGAACTGTTTATGATAACCACTAAAGTTATCATAGAATCTGGCTTTAGTATTTCCTTGGTGTGTGATTCTTTAATAGTCTCTCGTTTATTTCTTTCATTAAGAACATTCCTAGCTGAATCAGAAAGAATTAAGGTAGCTTTCTTAACAGATTGATTCATTCCTGAAGCCAATGAGGCATGCAAGTAGCTTTAATCTTTTGAATCATAGGTACTGGAATGGGACCGGTTTCCTTGACACCTGATCTACACACATCTTTTTTCATAGGATTAGCAATAATAGGAGTTTTATTTTGAAAGAAACAAGCATTCTTTTCTTTAAAAATAAATCTTCCTTATCTATGTTGTCTTTTGAAAAAAATTGTTCTTGAAATCAATTTTCAAGTCAGATACTGATGTTGTAAGATGTTTTCTTTCATTTTCTGTATGAATGATCTTTGATTTTAGTTTCTATTATGTGTTAGATACATTTGAACAAATATTTGTAAAAAAATAAATATCAGACTTTTCATTAATAACAAGTGATGATTTACAAGAAGATTTTTCAGTACAGTTTTTATTATCATTATCTGAAAAACTATTTTATCATCACTTTCTCACTCTTCAACCAAACCATCTATTTTCACACTTTCTGCAAAAAAATGATCATCATTAAATTTACTTTCGGTTTTTGTGATAGGGTCAACTGTCAATGAAATGTTAACTAAAGCTTTTTAGTAAGAAGTTGGTTGAAAACCCAATTCATAGTTCGATTCTTCATCTGTTGTTGTAATGTATGTAGGCAAACATGTATAATCATGATTAATTGGTGGTGTAATGTTGGAATATCCAACTCCATTTTTACCACCATTAATCTTCTGAGTCATTTATGACTTGATTATATCTTCAACCATGTTTTAAGATAACTCAAACTTTTCAACAGTTAATTTCATAGACAAGAGTTCACTGTTAAGTTTGTTATTTTCTAAAGCTAGATCATTATTACGAGTCAAATCATTGATTTTACAATATTTATCACGAAGATTTAATTTTGATTGATAAATTGATTTGTCTAAACCTTCTATCTTTTCTTTAAAAATAATTTCATCCTTTTTATATTTACGAGCTTGATATTGAAGTTTTTCAACTTCTAAAATCAAGTGCTTATTATGAACTCTATATCTCTAAATCTTTTCTACACATGCATTAGTACAAATATTGATGTACACCTCATCTGTATCTTTAGTTTTGCAGATTCTTCAGGCATCGCTTTCACCATAAACGCCTTTAGAACATTTTCCTTTTCTACTTCAGTTGCTGGAGATATCTCAACAGTATTGACAATATCAGAATGAGCAGGTGCTGGAGTTTCCTCAACAGCAATAACTTTCTCTTCAATCATAGCTGGAGTAGTCTCAACAGCTTCTTTGCTTTTTTTTCCTTCTTCAGTTTTCATTGATTGTGCTAGAGTGGTCTCAACAGCAGATTCATTAAACATCTTTTCATCTTTCTGATCTCTTCATCAGCAAAAACATCAACAAGTAAATCTTCAGACACAAACTCAGCAAACAAATTTTCTTCAATACTTTCTTTACCATCTTGAATCTCAGCCAAAAAGGCTATAGACAACTTGATATCCAAAATCCCCACTTGGTCTGACCAATCATACCCTTCATTCGTTTGATAAACTAATGCTTTGTTGTTTGAAGAACTTGCCTTATCTCCTTCTTCTTCAACCTTGACTGTCACCATCTTCTTACCATTGTTAGTTAGATTTATCTTTCCCTCAGTACATTCCCTGGCAAAGTGGCCTGGTTTATCACAGTTGTAGCATTTTAAGTTTCTCTTGTCAAAATAGATCTTGCTTGAATTGTTTACTCCAAAAATTTTTCTTCCTGCTCTCCTAGCAAAATATTTAGCCTTGTACACCACCATTGCCATCTGGTATTTAATGTCATTTTCTTTACATCATCAGATTGACTTGCTGCAAGTCATCAATCAAGATGTTAGGTGCACTCAGTCTTCCAGCCATGCTTCATAGCTATTAATAAATGTTATGAATAGAGCCAGATGTTCTTCAGCAATTTGGATTGTTTGCTTGGATGGGTTGGAGTTGATAACAAAAGCTTGTTAAGTGGGTTGTGATGGTTGACTGTGGGGATGTAACGCCCTGGAATGTCGAAGCGAGCAACTTAGTAATAATAGGTTAAGTTGGGGTTTATATATAATAAAAAAGATTATGGGCCAAATTACCTTATGGGCTAAGGGTTTGATGGGTTTAAGGGCCTATAACCACCCATTAAATATCCATAATCAGCCATATTCTTCCCTACTTGTAACCCATGCCACCAACATTCTAAAGAGAGAGTAGAGAGAGAAAATGGAGCAAAATCAAAGATTTGCAGTTTCATTGACTCAAGGATTGAAAATCTGAGTATTGGTGCATCAAACATCAAGGAAAGAGCAAGAAATCCAGGTAAGAATCACCATCCAAACACCACTTTAAAACAGATCCGGATTCTAGTGTTTTGGGTTTTGAGAAGTTGCAAAGAATCATATAAAGGTCACATTTTTACGTATGAAATCATGTAAAAAGCTTAGATATAGTTTCACAGATGAAAAACTAAGGGTTTGGATGTAAAAAGTTAAGATTTTGGGTTAAAAAAGAGCTGGTTTGTCATTTTTATACGTCCAGCGAAACTACCAGTTCTTCCTGCGAAACTATGAGTTCTTCCGGCGAAACTAAGACAATCTCCTTTCGCAAGTGCATAGGTAGACCAGTAGATTTAGCGAATCTAGGAAATTCCAACGAAAGTTGGGCTATTTTGGTACCGAAACTGCCATAACGAAACTCGCATCGAAACTGCCATGCGAAACTGCTACCGAAACTGTGTAGAAATTGACTTGTTTGTGCGCTAACTTATATGCAGACCGTATTCCACGATCCTAGCTTAGAAAACTTAGACCTGAAGTTGCTTACTGACCAGGTGAGTTCTAGATCCCCCTTATTTACACGTTTTCAATGTTTTGGGGGCGATATGCATACTAAATATACGATTTTTATGGTAAAGATTTCAAGAGGTTTTAACAAGAAAATAGAATTTTTTATAACAAATTATGCTATGTAAAGTCTATAACAAATTACAACCAGGGGCGTTGCCCTTGGACCCCACTAGGGACTGCTGACCCTAGAACCCCGCTATCAAGGGCTGCTGCCCCCGAACCCCCGCTGTCTTGCGGAGGGTTAGTTATACTGCTTGTATTCTTTTGTTGAAGAATGTGAATATATGGACTATGAGTTAATTCTTGGCATGTATAAGTGTATGTATAACTAAAGATGAAAGTGAAACATAAAGAAATATTATTTAGCTTGTAACAATGTACCATTGCTAAATTAAAGTCTTGCAAGCAAAGGATAAAGGAAAGTTGCATTTGTTGTGCTCTCATGGATAAAGTAATGTCTTGTGTTCAACACAAGCACGGCTAAAGTAAAGTCTTTTGTTCATCACAAGCGGGGGTCTGGCCCTAGGGCAGATCCCGAGATATAGTAATTGGGAATTGACGGACAAAGAAGAGTAATAGATAATAAATAAGCGAAAGTCTTAATGATAAAGTATTGATAAAGTGACAGTCTATGTATAGTAAATGTTTGTTCTTGTGATGACTACTTTAGAATGATAAAGTTAACATATCTCACTAAAAGATTATCTGATAAAGTAAACCTAGAACTCACTCAGCGAATCTAACTTTTGTATGCATATTAGTTTGACAGGGGAGCTGTTAGGCTTAGAAGGATGGGGGCATCAATCCAAAGCTTCTTGGTAACTAAAGACGGGCATCCTAAATTTAGAATATTATTAAACACTCTTTTAAGACTTGTTTGATGTATTTAAGATAATGTTAATGTTTTCTTTGAATTATGTCATGATGAGTTTGAATCAAAGTAATTTTCGCTACAATGTTTACTCAAATAATGCTTTAAATCTTGATATGCTGTGAATGATCAACTGTGAGGCTTCCTGGAATCAGGGCCTTACAGGGGACTTGAAGAAAATTGGTTTAGATTAGGAACTGGACACTGAGGAGTGAATGTCTCTTAGACTGAGGGTTGATTGTGTGCTGATTGCTGTTATTGACACATTTGAGAGTAACTGACATAGTAATTAGGATTACTTGCCATCTTTGCATACAGTGCAGAGGCTTCAGCTCCCATTGTGTTTAAATGATTTGCAGCTCGCTGTTTGTCATCCATCTCATATGATTTGATTGTAGAAATCAGGTCATCGAGAGACAAGGTAAACAGATCTTTGGTTCGCTTGATTGTTGTGTAGTTGTTATTCTAGCTGTAAGGTAAGGAATTTAATAGCTTCTTGTTAACAGCTACATTTTCCAAAGTAATTCCTGTATTCTTCATTTTAGTGATCAGTTTAACAAATCTTGACATTTGAGCCTCCAATGTCTCACCCAGCATATGGTTAAACATGTTGAACTGTTGGTTCAGCATATCTTTACGACTTTCCCTCTTGTCTTTGTTTCCCATGATATGTTCCTCCATTACATCCCATAGAACCTTAGCTCCTCTGAACTCTTTGAATTTCTGTGATATCTCAGTAGTGAGTGCCATAGGGATTGCTACATAGGCTTTGTCATCGAGTTAAAGTTTCTTCATATGCTCTTCATCCCATTATGTTCAGATTTAGGTACTAGCTCTCCATTGTCATTGTTATACACAGGAATATACGGTTCGTATTTGAATCACCGCAACATTTGTGGTTTGGTGTAAATGACATGGTTCTTGAACCTGTAAACCCAATCTGGATAGTCATCTTCACTGAGAAATCTTGGAGGTTTGGTACTTGTGCCAGTTTTATTGTCAAGGTTTAGTGTAGCAGTGATGTTTTTTAGATTTTCCATTTTTGAAACTCGGGAGTTAAGCTTTTCAAAAATTCTTGAAACTGAAGTTCTCGCTTGAATAGTCTTCACAAAACTTTTCACATGAACTTGTCGCACAAACTTTTCGCGCGTAAAGCACTGTAACTGACTTTTGCGAATAGTTTAACTACTCGCGTGAAAGGAATCTTTTTCCAACAAACTTTTGCGAATTGTTTCTTCTCGTGCGAAACTGATACTTCTTCCATGCGAAACTGACTTTTCGCACGTTCAATTTCGTGCAATTTCAAAGTTCCCAATCTCAATCTTACCACCAATTTGTCCAAAATTAAGTGATTAAGCTTCAAATTAGTGATTTAGGTTCAATTATGATCCTAATTGTCTCTAAATGATTTAATTAAGTTCAATTATAAACTCTATCAATTCATCAATCAAACTAATTTCAGCTCTTGACATTTTAAATTTTGATCACAAATAGCAGAAATCAAGCAATCTTCAAAAAGAAATCGAATTCGTAGCTCAAGAACACTTTAAAACTCTTTAATCTTCAATCCAATCGATCTAGAGCAAACCATGCTCTGATACCAATTGTAAGGATCAACAATAACACATCAAATCGATCTCGTGAGTAGAATGCAAAATGTAATCGCTCACGATGTGAAGATAGAATGAGTAGAAGAAATTATTAATAGAAATCCAGCACAAAATGTAAATAAACTTCAAGTATATTGTTCTCTGATTTAAAGGGATTACAATAAAGTATAAAATTAGGAAAATACAAAAGTCTACTTAATTAAAAAAAAAGCTAATTATACTAAACTAAAAAGCTCTCGAGCGAGAAGTATGTTCTCGCGCGAATACATAAGTTTTCGCGCGACTTGATCTTTAATATATTAATTTGATTTTCCGAGCCTCTAGGTTCAATCTCTACGTATAAAAAAAGTAATTTACTTTACACATTGAAAAATATAAAATTGTAATCAAAAGTTTAAAATTTATTTATGGAATGATTATTAGTTCGTATTAATTATTTAATTAACGTATGTGGATAACATATTGCTAGTTATGTATCCTTTATTTTGGTACATGATTGATGAAAAAAAGAGCATGTATCATTCATCAGTGTTTGAAATAATTTTATAAAAAATAGTACTTTACTTTACACAAGGAAAAATATAAAATTGTTATTGAAAGTTCAAAGTTTATTTATGGATAGATTATTAGTTCGTTTCAATTATTTCATTCACTTATTTTGATATCATATTGTGTAACTTATTGTTATATTTATTTCGGTAATCATATGTTAAGGTTTGTGTGTGTCTTAACGTTGACCAACTTATATTCAAATTACTAACATAAATAAGTTGACTTACTTTTAATTATATGTTTAAAAAGATTATGATATACTATGTTAATGAAAATAATAAATTATTAAAAATAGTTGACATTAAAATTTAAACGAACTTTGTACATGTCAAATAAATTTAAAATTAAATCGTGATTCATAACCTAAATAAATTTGGTAAATAATTAGTATTTATGGTAAGAATTAAAATTAGTTGACTAAATATTACCAACTTTGTATTTAGATTTTAGAAACAATGAATCAATTGGTGGACCTGGAAACTCTTTAAAAAATTATATGATATTCAATTGAGAAATTTTGGAAATACAAATACAAATAATTAATATTCAAGTTAAACATTATGGAAATATGAATTGAGATGCTTTAGCATTCAAGACTTTAGGCGGGAAAAAACAGTTTTAGATGCTCTATAATTTTGAAAGGTGTCCTATCAATACCTTTGTTTACTAAAAAGTATAGATTTGTTTTTATTCAATACTAAGTAAGATATTCGTATTTTACGAATTAAAATAAAAAAATTATATAATAAATTATATATATGTATAATGTAATATATATTATAAATAACACATCAATGAAATTATTATATATAATAAACATATTTATGTTATAAACTATAGTATAAAAAGAAAAAAAAATTATTATTCATAAATATCTATAAACCTCTTTATATATATATTTTTAACTTATCTTAGTTTTAATAATGATTAATTACAAAGTAAACTATGTTTTAAACAAAATTAAGTTTCATTAAAGTACTCTTAATAATATGTCATTTATTTCTATAAAGAAATTATCTTGAGTAGTATAGTATTAAATGAGATTTATTAAGAAACTTTTTTGAAATCAATAGGCTTACCAAAATTGTAAAATTATTGTGGTGACTACATATGGACAATCTTAAATGAAGCGTAGGTGGAGATGACGTATATATGCTAGAAAAATGATTATGTGGCTGATAGTTATTTTGATTTATTAGAGTAGAGTATCTCATATATAAAGGAATAAAAAATTTGTGACTAACTTTATTAAAATAATAAAACAATAAAAAAACTTGATATTATTATGTATTGTTTTCTCTATAAAAAATCACAAGATGTTTTCTGATAAACAAAAGCAGGGGCGGGCCCAAGCCTTACGGGTTGGGGTTCACCGACACCTATAAAAAATATTTTGGTTGATATATATATTACCAAATCTCAAACGACACCCAATAAATGTTGAAAACGAATCCTATGAAAATTGAAAAAAGAAGAGGAATGGTGAAACTTGAAGATTGAAGTTATGAATTTTAAAAGTCATGAAAATAGGTATGAAAGAAGCTAAGAAGGAAATGGAGAAGAAGAAGAATTAAAAGAAACTTTTTAAACAAATAATTATGTATTTGTAAAAGCTGAAAAGGGGTGGAGCCTTGTCGGCAGTTCAAAACCAAAGAAAATAATAGTGTTACACCAGCCTTGTAGGTGTACTCTGTAAGGTTTTATTCATAAAAAAATTATAAAATTATACTTTATATAATAGACAAACTTTAGCTACAGTGTATCTTTACAAGTTTTAAAATTGATCACCTAAGTTTTCACAAGCAAAATTACATTTTTAATAAATAATACTTTATTTTTGTTATGGATAATTGTTATTTTTTTAGTTTTGTCGATTATGTGTTGATAGTTAACGGATCCCTTTCATTGATAACAAGCTGTCGGTGATAGCGTGATACTTATTTTTTTTGTAGTGTATCTTTGTTGATTGATTTTTTTTGAATTTTTACATAGCTTCACTAACCACATTTGTTCTAAATATTTTTACTTTTGACCCTAAATTTTGATTTTTTAACTTTTGCAATTAAAGTTTAGTATCTTAGAGTTTGGCTACCGGCATTGTTTTTTTTACTTTTCCCTCTAAAGTTTAAGATCTTAAAGTTTAACTACTAAACTATATATAAAAAAGTTTTACTTTTCAGAGTATGGTCACTAATTTTTAGTAATTTTAGATTTTGCCACCAAACTTCAATTATGGATTTTGACGAGCCGGACAAATGATGACCAAAGTAACACAACGTTGCATGTGAGAAAAATGATTAGACTTCCGTCGTGTAGCACAGGATGAAAAACTCGTTTAATTCAAATTTTGAAATCCCACCCATTGTTGTAAAAAGTATTTAGTTTTTATCTTAACTAACGTATATAATCTTTAAATTAAATGTATTTGTTTTATAAGATTTCCCTTGCTCATTTCAATTATTTATATTTTATTTAATGTTATCTTCGTATTAATTGTAAATTAATAATAAAATAATTTAGGTTATAAATTAGTATTTAGTCTTTTTCTACTTACCTTTGCTGCTATATATATTGTGTTAGTGTAAGACGCGCTTGTTGGCTTCCCTACAAGCCCTTTCCGATCGTCCGGTGCCTCCCACAACCAATGTTGAATTTGTGGTTCACAGTTCTGATCTGTGGTTCACAGGTACTATTTTTTCGAATTTGTTGAATTTGTTGGCAGAGCAGGTGATTAGTCCGTTAATAGTTGCAATTGAGGTCTTCACTTTAGAAAATCTACACCCTGTTTTCTTGATTTTGTATCATTACTACCTGACTGGGTCAGTGATAGTTCAAATTCAGCCCTGTGCTTCGCCAGTTTTTCATCCATTTAGGATTGTGTACCGAAGGTGAGTTTTGCCTTCTATTGTTGTTGTGACAGTTTTGTTTTTTGGTTGATTGAATGAATGGATTCTTCTTGTGCCGTTGAAAATGGGAATTGGGGTTTAAGGGGGAAAAGGGTTGTTTTTCTAAAGCAACTTACATCAGGGCTACTACTGGTTACTGGTAATGTTCTTTTTTTTTTTTCTCTTCTTTTGGATTGTTGAAATGAGACATAATTCTGGTTCTTTAAGGCCACTGAATAGCATGAAGAGGAAAAAAAAAATGATTAATCTAAACTTCCTCGGGACTAAATTTTCTGTTGTCCTTAAAGATATGGTCACATGATTGATAATGTTGTCTTGATTGTTACTGGAACCTTGCATGAGAGAGATGTGTTTGAAAACTGCCACCCATTGAGATGTTCAGTGTATCGAATTTTATAAATGGACGAACCGCGTACCGGAACGTACCGCGATCCATGTGACTATGGTTTATCATTGTTTTGTTTGCTTTTTTATTAGTAGCATAGAGATTAGTGACTATATATTTTGAAAAATAGAAAACATGAGTTTCTTTCGTTTTCTTCGACCCATTTTTGGTTGTTAGCGTTGTGACGTAGTTGTTGTTTTTCTTTATGCAGATTCATTACCAATGGATGGTTACTTGTCGTGGTTACATTAATTCTATGTGGAATTTTTGAGATCATCAACAAGTAAGATAAATATCAATTTAGTATCTATTATTTGCCAAATAAAGTTCTCACCTTTTTACCTATTATATCATTATGGCTAAAGTTTACAGATAGACTTGAAAGAATTTTCGAGAACTTGTAGAGGGATGGAGGGGTATGGATAAAGAAATTTCTTATCCTTAAGAATCTTTATTTTTCCTATGACAGAAAAAAAAGGAAACAGTTTGACTTTTAAGTTCAAACCAGCATTTCAACCTTATAATCTATAAGAACTTGTCTTTTTTCAATAAAATCTTGATAAACAGTTGAACAAGTTATATTTAAATAAAATTAACTTGCATTGCATATATTGTAAATGCAGTTAGTGTAAACCGTTGCTATAGTGTTTCGGTTATTAATTTGATACTACTAGAATTTCTTGGAATCATGAGTTCATGTAGAATGACTTGTTTTGCACTGTTTTTGTTTGATCATGACTTTCACATATGGACCTTAATTGTTGATTGCTAAAACATAAAACTATAAGAGAATCACAGAGGAACCAATAAACTATTAAGCGTTTTTTATGCCTCTGTGTTTGTTCACTATAGAGATCCAGCATTCTGTGATCATGATTTACTTAACAATACATTTTGGCAATAAGTTGCATTTGCAAAGGCTGGAGCGTGGGAAAAATTAAATAATAACAAGAATACTAAAAACTTAGAAATGATTAAATGATCATGTAAAATTACCATCAAACCTAGGCATTGCCATGCTTGATGCAGAGAATCCCAATCTTGGGTCCATCTTTTGTATTAATCATTCGCAGAAGAAGTGCACTTGATAAATGTTAAATTTCATCTATATTAGAGGTGTTTCATACATTTGGTTTAAAAATATGGTACGTGAAACAAACAATATAAAGAAAAAAAGAATTAAATAAAGTTAGTATTAAGTAGCTAAAGAGTAAAAATACCTTGTGAGCTATTGTGAAGTACTCCACAAGTGCCTTAGGTAGAGTAGAGTGATCCACTATCCCTTTCTCCAAGATTGGTTGAAGCACATCATACATATATCTCACTACTATTGTTTACTTTTCTTTTCTTACTGAAGTACTCCACAAGTGCCTTATGTAGAGTAGCGTCTTCTTAAACATTTGATCAGAATACTAATATTCTGGTAACAGCCAAGCATATTTTCTTTAGGGCATTCAGCGTTTTGAAACTACAAAAGATTCTAGGACAGAATTGTCATTTGCATCAAGCATTTTGTGACAATCTTATCTAAAATAGATATCATTTTGTGTAGCGTGTTTGCATGTAGGTATATTTTTGTAGCTTCTTTTTCAGACAAACTAGCCTAATCATGATGGGTTTTTAGTGCTTATGAAGCATACAAATGAGTGCCTACCTTTCTTGGTAATGTCGTAATTTTTTTGGTACCCCATCTACCTAACACAATTCAGATGTTTACCTTTCAATGTTCTAAATTGTTGAGTTTCTTTAGGACATCACTCAGCCAACACCTACCCAGGAGTTAGTAGCCAAAGTTCTTCATGGATTTCAATGGCATTTTAAGCATATCTTTAGAGGTCACTACAATTTGATTACTTGTGTATGTTTTACAACTTTAAAAGTGTTTGGATCTATCTTTTTAAAGAGGTTCTTACGATCTGGATGATCAGAATCAGAATCGGAATCAAATAATCGGTCTCCTCATACTTGGCAATTGGTAGGAAAATTTTCATATATCTCAGTAATCAGATTTCTTTCACAAAGTGTCCGAGCATTATTTTAGCTTAAACGCATAACCAAACACTTTATATCAATAATTGCTTTATTCTATCTTTCATGAGAACCAACATCTTTGACACTGCAGATCAACCACCACTAGATAGAGTACTTTTGTTACTTGTAACAAATTAGTGGCCAGGGATGTCTTTCTTAGGTAAAACCTTCATGTTATTGTTAGTTGTTAGTTTTATGCACATAGGTTATTCATATGTGTTATGTGTTCCGTCATTTAAAGATTATCTGCACTGCTATATAATACACTAGCTTTAGTAAACCCGTGTATTACACGGGTTAGAATAAATAAAATAAAATATATTTGTTATAAAATAATATTCTAAGATTAGATACAATCGATTTCTCGTCTCTATGAATTGAAGGTTAAATGGAGGTTCAATGTAGCGTCACATTAAAAGGGGCAAGTTCATTCATGGCCAGGCAATTAGATCGCGGATTGCCTGTTTCAATCCACTTCTCCTCCCTCAATGCAATAGCACGGACCCTTCAATTCCATCAGTTTCAATTCCTAAATTCAATCAAGTGGCTGCGATGGCAGCTACCCCCACATTGAATCATCATCCCAGCCACCATTCAATGGTTGTGTAAACCTCTTTTCAAATGAAATACCTATGGCATTTCTGTAACCCTCGCATTCAATCATTGCAGGAACTGAAAAGGATCAATTTAAGAGGCTGAGCGAATCTAAAGCTTCCCTGCCATTTGGGTGTAATCGTTTTCAACTATTTCATTCTCAATCAGGTGCGCACACTTCAATTTGAGGTAATTCTTGATTGTATACATTTAACTCATCATTTATTTAATTTACTGGATTCGCATTATTACTCTATGATTAGTTACCGCTCGTTGATGTTGATACTTTTATACAGTTAAGACTTAAGAGAAACATATGTATTTACGATCGTGATTGTTCATCAACGATGTTGTCGATGCCCTAATTCCCCTAATTTGAATATCTATTATTAATAGATTGTGAAATCTACAACGTTCATTTGTGGGAATGTTATAGAACAATTCTTCATTTTAATTGATGAGTTCTTCAAGAATTTAGATTTGATTTGCATCTTATAGTGTATATTATTTATTCATATACACACATTACGTCATAATTTCATGTGTTACAACGTTTGTTGTTTGTTATTCAGAGATTTGTGGATCCTTGGGCTAGGGAATATAATGAGGCCTCTAAACTTTCGGATGATATCACCAACATGATATATGCAGTGAGTTCGTATGGCTCAAGACCTGAAGCACAGCGCCATTCATCAGTTGTATGCAAAAAAAAAAAAAGACTGTATTAGGAACCGGACTTGATAGCTTACAGTCTCCTCTTAAAAAGCTTCCTGCTAAATAGCCATTGTAAGTCAGTATTTTATTATTTATTAAGTAGTGGTCCCAGTAGTAATTTTATATAATTTTAATGTGTGGTTGATAAGATAAGTAATTTTAGTTTAACTTGAGATGCATGGCCTGCTTAATGTGGGGTTGATAAGATAAGTAACTTTAGTTCAACTTGAGGTTTATGGTCTGCTTTAATGTGTGGTTGATAAGATAAGTAATTTTAGCTTACGCTCCTCTTTTCCTCTCATCAGTTTTTAGCTCTATATGTTGTGTTATGGAGGTTTTTAGTAGCATGCTTTCTGGTTAGTGAGGCTTTTCAATCTATGATGGTTCAATCCTTGACAGTGAGTGATGTTATGATGTGCTCTTATGCTTATCTCATTGTTGGTTGAAAGGTTGATATTGAGCCACATAACAAAAGTAACTTTTTTTTAAAAATCGATGATGATGACAAGTGAGCTTGTGATGCAGCATCATGTTTAATAACTTGTTTCTGCATTATATCCAAAATTTATGCATGTCTATATTAGCATTCATTGACTTACCTATGAGTGATACCATAATATGAATTTCTAATCATCATCACAGGTATTAGTATTTGATTTTATAACTTTATGGAATTATCCCTCAATATTGTAACATTTAACATATTATTAGCATAACAAAAAAGAGATGAATAGACGTAGAGATATGCTAACATATATGAGAACTAAGGTTAGACATATGGCCTCCACATTGAACATATCAAACTTTGCTAAGAGGGACAGTTTGCTTGGGACAGATGCTAAGCCAGCTGAGGCGATTAGAATGACAATTAGTTCGGACAACTCTGGTATTGTTGACCTTTAAAGACATATTATGACTTATGAGAGGTAAGATATTCTTTTGTGATTATGTTTGAAGACCCATTTAAATGATAAACCTATTGAAGCATTTAACACGAGGGCTGATTGAAAACATTTTAGACATCTGTGGTAAAACTAAAACAGACAGGTCATATGGGTTAAATAACAGGTCAAGTGGGTTTGGTGGGAAATGGGTATAAATTAACATCAATTAAAACGGGTCAGGTTGGGTTGTGTTGGGCAGTTGGCCCCTAATGTTGAATTTTGTAAGTTTTTATTATACTAAATACTATTATAGCAATGAGCCATTTCTCTTTTTGGTACAATATTTAAAAGGTTACAAACACTTGATTATGCCATGGGTTCTTATAACCTGCTCAACCTATTAGAAAAGGTTGATAGGTGGTAAAATAGGTTGCTCATGTGGGTTTAATAACATGTAAAATAGGATTCATAAATTTTGAGGCAGGTCATGGCAGTAAAATCTTAATCTAAGAATGGATTACCATGTGATTAACCTAAGAATGGATTACCTTACGGATCATAATACAAATCCTTATGTTTGAGATCAAGAATAGTATATTATATTTCTATGTATATGTATATTTTTATGTTGTTTATAGCATGTAAATGATCTTGGAAACCTCTTTGTACGTTTTCAATTTTGTCGTCGCTAGGTTGTTTTTATCTGTACAATGTGCAATATAATATATATTATTTATCAAGAGATATTATATAAAAACTTAGACTTTTGATGTTGTAGCAAAAGAAAAAAAAGGTTAATACATGCATGAAAATCATTCTATGATTGTTTTGACACAAAGTGGATGATATGATTAAATTGACCGACATCCCTTCTTTTACTTTGTACTACTTTTTTTTATTGGTGATGACGTTGTATTTGCAACTCTAAACTCTAAATGTACTTGATGATGCAAAACATAATAAGAGATGAAAATAGATGTTAAGGATTGGAGCAAGATTATAATAATTTGCATCTTGGTGACGCAATCCAGATATAAGAGATGAACATAGATGTTAAGGATTGGAGCAAAATTATAACAATTTGCATCTTGGTGATGCAATCCAGATGGTTATGTGAGAGGAATGAGGTATCCAATCATATTACAACCAATAGCTCTCAATCATATTACAACCAATAGCTCTGTAGCAATGGTGGATTATAGAGTGAATTCACTTTTCACGTTTTACATATTTTGAAGCATTCTATACAACTTTCTACTGCATAAACACATATCGCCTACCTATTTTACCTTTATTCATTGATTTTGTTCAGCTGACAATGATGTGATGCAACTACTTAATGTTAACTTTGAGGCTATGTTGATTAAGGTTGAGTTCAAGGCTATCTTGATTAGCTAAATATGGGATTATTTACATCTTGGTATGGTAATCCAGAAGATTTTGTATCCATGGTGGATTTATTCTTATATATGAGCCTCATGTGATCGTTTAAGGTTAAATTGAATAATGTTTTTGTCAAATAAACTACGTGTCAATCCTTTTACATGTTAATTATTTTACAACACCTTGTAGCCATAGTTTTTCTTGGTTAGGTATGAATGATGCATTCAACAACACATTTCCAATTTCATATGCATATCACAATTGTATCGTAATGAGGTAAAGCTTCCCTTGACTGAGTTTTCCAACAACTTGGAACAATTAGGAACATTGTGCTAGATGGTTCTTCCTTATTAGATGTTAATGTTTTGAGGCAGTATGATAATTTTCATTTAAGCCCAACCTGAAACAAAAAAAATCAATAAATTGAGTTGTAGAATCCGAACACCATCACTTAACTCAATATGATGTTTGCAAGATGAAATACAACATTTATATACTTTTTTTTACTACCGAATACTGTAGATTAGGTCCTGCAGTTTTTCAAAAATCAAATGATGTTTTTCCCATAGGTGCATAAAGGTCGATTGAGATTCTTTCTAGGCGAGTAAGCACTCTTATACATGTGGAATTTGGTTACTCTACTTGAACATATTGGGAAAACTTCATTTTTTAATCCGAAAGAAATAAAAAAATATGTACAATTGTGAGAAGATATTCAAGTGAGACATCTTCAGATGATTTAGAATAAAAGAAAGAACAATTGCTCCCACCAGAGAGGTCAGCTATGTTCTTATTGACTGTAACTGGAATATAGGGTAAAAACTAAAAAAGATTGTTTTCTTTTGCTTTTATTTTATTTTGTCTATTCTTTAATATAAAGTTTATTAAAACATAGTGTCAATACTAGTTTAAGTCAAGCATTAGTTAATATTAATTATCAAACAGTTAAAAAAACTAAATACAAATTTTTATTTTTTATGTATATCGTTTAAAGTTGAAAGACATGTCTTGAGAATAAGAATTTTTTATATAGTTGTATTTGCTTGATAATTATGTTATAATAAAAAAAAGTGTTTAGAAAAGTTAGTCTAGAACTATATACCATTTTTCAAAATATAAGAAATAAAAGTAAGGTATATTATATGTGATGAACGTAAGTGGTTATGAATGAATGAGAGAGTAAATTATGGAAACACGGTACAACCTCCGTAAATTTTTTAATATTTTTGAAAGTGGTTGTGAGTAGATGAGAGAAAATATAATGATAAATGGTTGAAAAAATATTATTTAACTAAAAATAAGAGAAAAAAAATATTGATTTTTAGTATAGTTATAAGGATTAGGATGAGGGATAGATTGCAAGTATAAAGGGTTTGCCTTAATATTTCGCCTACCCGATCCGAACTGGACGGCAAATTACGAAAACGGATGATAGACATCTGACAATGAAAAACTCCGATATCCATAAAAAAAACTTTTCGGGTCCGTCACTTAAAAAAAGTAAAAAAGAAATTAAAACAACATTACAAATATAAAGAGGTTAAGTATAAAATGATATGGAGTTAGAGCATCTAAAATTAGAAAACCTGAAAACATATCTAGGAGCTGTAAAAAATATTTTTCGAAACACCAAAAATCCACCAATAAGGATACATACAAAAACATTTAACAAATTATCAAAGCAATTTTTATTAATCACTCACCTCTCCCCATCTCTATATATATATTGCAATTAAAATTACATTGGGCCTCAACTCATCGTTTTTTCTGGTTTTTGGCCAACAAACTTTTTTTAACGACAAATTTATTCTACTTTTAGATTATTTCAAATTACATTATGTATGA
>JACCIY010001043.1:0-47293 GCA_025506505.1 Flaveria sonorensis | reverse complement strand
ATGTTGGACCAAAAGAACCAATGAGCCTGATCAGAAAAACCTTTAAGTCCCAAGACATTACAACAACTGAAGTAGTCTGCAACAGCTGAAGACATCAAATGATAAACAAGTGGAGCTGAAGACAAAGTCTGAAGTAAAAGAACTGAAGACAAAGTCTGAAGACAAAAGCTGAAGACAAAGACTGAAGACCAAGTTTCAGATGTTGTCACAACAGCTGAAGAAGACCTCTTCAGTAGTTGTGATGGTTCCTTTCAGTAGTTGTATTTCTTTCTGTACTTGTAGTTTCAGTAGTTTTATGTTTCTTCGTTGTACTTAGCATACTCTGAGATGTTCTCAGTTGTTGTGAACATTCTCAGTAGTTTGCTTACTTTCAGTAGTTGCTTACTTTCAGTAGTTTGTAATAATTCTGTTAGATGTCACTATCAAGTGACATCAGCAGACGTCACATTCCTTTATATAAGGAATGCTGACCTAATTGTAATCTGTGCAGCTTAGAAAACCTAGCAGCCGCCATAACCGAAGCATGTGTGCATGAATGTTATTATCCCTTTTGCAGAAAACCCTATTTCTATATAACCGTGTACTGTTCCATTGAATATTTATTGTGTTCTTGCTATATTTGTCTAATTCTTGTTCTAATTCCGCTGCGATTCAACTCTAATTGATCAAACTTAGATCACTGATCCTGACAAATGGTATCAGAGCAGGTTAATCATTGATCGGTTTAACAATTGATCATTGAAACTGCTATTTCGATATCTAAAGTTTGATCGAATTAGCATATTTGCAAGAATTGGTTATAGAGATTGATTTCTGCTGCTTCTGGTTATTCAATTTGAGTTTCTTCTTGGTTCATATTGAGTTTGTTGTGTTTTTGTGCTAAATCTGTTGAAACTTGATTGATTTGGTTTGAATCTGAGAATGACTACTCCATCTAATGACCCTCACAATACTGGCTCCTCAACCAAGCCTCCGATGCTGGTTAGGAGTGAGTATAACATATGGCAACGAAGAATGCTCCATCACCTGTCTGTTAACAGTTCAGGTTGTTGGACATCTGTGGTTCACGGTCCACACAGCCTATGGTGAACAATCCGGAGACCAACCAAATGGTTCCGAAGAAGAAGGAGCAATACTCAGATGAAGATCGTAAACTGTTTGAGATTGATGCTAAAGCCCATGGAATTCTGGCCATGGCACTGCCTAATGAAATCTATTCTGGGCTTATGCATCATGAAACTGCTCATGACCTCTGGAATGCTTTGAAGGAACAATTCGGAGGAACTGATGAGGTCTTAGCAAACAACAGAGAAATCCTCGCCCAACAATATGAGACATTCTCTCATAGGAAGGGTGAGACACTGACTCAACAGTTTGAGCGTTCTCCTGCTTGATCTCTGAGCTGAAAATGGTCAAGCATGAGTATACTAACAGCCAGATGAACAACAGATTCCTCAGATCACTGCCTGAGAGATGGGACACATACACCATTGTCCTACGCTCCAGTGCAAATCTGGATAGCCTATCTCTCACCCAACTCCATGGGAAACTGCTTACATTTGAAAGAGAGATAGAGCAGAAAAGGAAACTGGCATCATCAGGAAAGCTCTCTGATGACTTTGTACCAGGTAACACTGCCTTGGTCGGTCATGAGTCAGAATATGCTGGATCAGAAAGTCATTATGATGAGCATATAGATTTCTCTTCAAACAGTTCTGATCATGCATTTGTTGGTGTTGACAGTCATTCTGGGTGTAATAGTGATAATTTATGCTTTATCATGGATGATTTGCAGGGTATTGCTGATGATGATTTAGAAGAGATGGATATTTTGAGCCAAATGGCCTGATCAATATCAGATCTCAAAAGTTCTACAAGAGAACTGGTAGGAAATTTCCAGGACTCTCTGGCAAAACCAAAGTTGGTTTGACAAGAGTAAGTTGAGGTGTCACAAATGCCACAGGCTTGGGCACTTTGCAAGAGAGTGTAGATCAACTGGATCTAACTCCTCTGCACCCTTTGTGACCTTTCCAAGCAATAGTTCACAAAACAAAGGGCAACATCCTGCTAGTTCTGGTCATCACTCACAACCTCAATCTCCTGCATACTTTGTCCCTCAGGGTCCAATGCCATATCCTTATCCCTGCTATTACATGCCACAGCCAAATCCAGTTCATGTCCCTATAGCACAACAACCTCAAGCCCTACCTGAGCCTCAACCATCTCCATCACAATCTCAACCTCATCACAGCTTCTTCACACCAGGAGTTGTTGACTGGAGCAGCTTACCAGATGATCTTTCTGGTTTCAATGAGCAATTATCTGCTGGTGCTGGTCAACATGGTGGTGAACATCCTTTTGGGAATCTTGCTCTCATGGCCCTGGAGTCTACTGAGGGTTCCTGCTCAGATGCTTCATCTTCACAGGTAACCCAGGTATCTTCTGAGGCTAAAGCCAAGTTATGTTCTGAATCATGCATAGCTGCCTTTGTCTCTATTAGAGAGGCAAATGTAGCTTTAATCAATCAAAATCTTGAGCTGAGAAAACTATTCCAAAAGAAAAGATGAGTATGTGTCTGCACTTAATGACAAAGATGATGAGATTTACAAGCTTAAATGCCAACTTAATGATGAAAAGGCTAAGGTAGAGGTCATACTCGAGAACCACAGAAGTCTCAAAGAGACACTTGCAGCTACCCAAGTTGAGTGTGACCGCTGGGTAACATCCTGGGGATTTGAAATGCTTCTCAGCAAGCAAACAGCTTCAAATGTGAAGTTTGGAATAGGTTACAATCATACTGCACCACCTACTGATTTTACTTCAAAATCAATAGTAAAATCTGAAGGTGAAAGTAATTTCCAAACCACATCATCATGTGATTCATCCTCAAATGATAATACAAAATTAGAGGATGAAGTCAGTGTTAAGATCTCAGCAAATCAATTGCCTGATGGTTTAAATGCTGATAAACACATGAAGAGAGAAATTCAGATGTTGTCCTCAAAGTACTCCAAGTACTGAAGGGCAAGTCACAACATCTGAAAAGCATTTCAAATCTGATGAAATAAAAGGATTAACAACTGCTGAGGAATCTATCATACGGTCTTTCAGGACGGATAGAGAACAGCTGAAGAACAAGTCTTCAGTTGTTACCGATCCTTCAGTACTTAACACAAGTACTGAAAGGAGGAAAGTACTGAAGATCACACCTTCAGTAGTTTCCACTTCAGCAGTTGATCAATCCAAGATGAAGAATAAGCCATGTGAAATATGTGGTAAATTCAATCATCTATCTGATGAATGCTGGTACAAAAAGGGTTCCAAACTCAACAGAGATAAGCTCATTAAAGAAGAGATAAATAAAATGAAAATGAGTTTGAAACCAAGTTTGTACCACAGTCATCTCAAACTGATAAACCCAAGGCCTCACCAAAATCCAAAAAGAAGGATGGGGTTTATCAGAAAACAGCTGATAGTGTTCCTCATGATAAACATCAGACGAAGTCTGTGAATTTCAAGAAGGAGGAAATGGTGGGTCACAGGAACTCATCAAAAACAAGTACTGATGTGTCAAATGAGCTGAAGGCTTTAGCAACAAATCAGACACAACTTGTTATGATGGTTCAGCATTTGTTGGGGAGAGTTAACCAACTAGATGCACCTGTGATCAAACCACTGAAAAGGAAATCCAAGCCCAAATCTAAGAATTCCATTTCAGCACCATCTCCACCTTCATCAGCTGTTAATCATGAGAAACAAGTTATGGTTAAATCTGTTGATGAAAACAGACCCAAAACCAAAAAGGTTTGGGTCTCTAAAGCTAACTAGTTTCTTATGATAAATGCAGGGTTCTTCAGCATGCCAAAGAAGCATCTGGTATGTAGACAGTGGAGGATCTATGCATATGACTGGGAGCAGTTCTCTTCTTAATGACTACTCTCAAGGAAAGAAGGGATTTGTCTCATTTGGAAATGATGCTAAGGGTTACATCATCGGGAAAGGATTTGTGTCAAATGGAGAAATCAGATTTGATGATGTTAACCATGTGGAGAATCTCAAGTATAATCTACTGAGTGTCAGTCAGATGTGTGATAAAGGGCATGTTGCACTTTTCACAAGCCAGAACTGCCGGATTCTGTCTTCCAAAGTTCTGAGGCTGATTGACAAGGTATTGGATGAACATACTCTCCTGAAGGCCAACAGGATAGGAAGTATATGCCTTGGATTTGTCAAAGAAGATTGATTTAAAAGGTCATCCTTGCCTGTTCTCCAAGGCCTCTCCTCAGGAATCTAAACTGTGGCATAGAAGGCTGGGTCATGTTAATCTCAAAAACATGAATCAGCTGATCCACAATAGTTTAGTGAGAGGTCTACCATAAAGGAGTTCCTCTGTGATGAAACCTGCACTGCTTGTTTAAAAGGAAAACAACACAAGTCTCATTCCCTCCTATAGAAGAACCAAAGTCCACTGCCTGCTTGCAATTACTGCACATGGATCTCTTTGGTCCTGTGAGAGTAATGAGCATGGCAAAGAAGAAATACTGTCTGGTAATTGTGGATGATTACTCCAGATTTGTATGGACCTTCTTCTTGCATTCAAAGGATGAGGCTGCTCAGACAATTATTAACTTTGTGTTGTATGTTGAGAAGCAGTATTCCCTATCAGTCAAGTGTATAAGAAGTGATAATGGAACTGAATTTAGAAACCATACACTTGATGATTTCTACCTTTCAAAAGGAATCAAGAGGCAGTATAGCATCCCAAGGACTCCAGAACAAAATGGAGTAGTGGAGAGAAAGAACAGGACCCTAATTGAAGCTGCAAGGTCCATGTTGGCTGACTCTGGTTTGCCACTGACCTTTTGGGCTGAAGCTGTCAACACAGCATGCTATGTGCAAAATAGAGCTTTAGTGAATCAGAGGTTGATGAAGACTCCTTATGAAGTTCTACATCATTTGGCTCCTCTAATTTCATTCTTCAGAGCATTTGGGTGTCCTTGTTACATTCTCAACACAAAGGATCAACTCCAAAAGTTTGATTCTAAGGTGGATGCAGGGTATTTTGTTGGGTATTCATCCACTTGCAAGGCTTACAGAGTGTTCAACTGCAGAACAAAGATGGTTGAAGAAACCTTGCATGTGAAGTTCAATGAATCTCCTAAGGACAAAATCCCACAAAACCCTGTGGAGTTGTTTGATCTGGACATACTGCAATATGTTCCTTATCAGCCTCCAGCTGTTGCAGATCATGTGAATTCATCACCTTCTGCAGCTAGTCATCCATCTGGTGGTACTGATGTTGATGATGATCCCAGTACTCACCTATTCAAGTTTAGTGATCAACTGCCTGAGTCTACTAAACTTGATGTTCCTGTAGCTTCAGTAGCACCATCCACAACAAATGCTGATGAGTTCTGAATCCTCTACTTCATTTGACCTGCCATCTAACACTTGGTTTCAAGAATCTGGATCAACATCTGTTGCTGCTGAGCGTGCTACAAACACTTGCACAGATCTCATAGTGTACCAAGAGCTGAAGAATCACCCAACGTCTCAAATCATTGGTGATATCAATGCTGGTGTCTCAACTAGAAGTCAATTGTCCAACTTCTGCTTCTATGCTCTCTTCATCAGTCAGCAAGAGCCAAAGAACTATCATATTGCATTAAGAGACAATGGATGGGTTGATGCCATGCAGCTTGAGCTTCTTCAGTTCAAAAAGCAGCAAGTGTGGGAACTGGTTCCTCTACCCCCAGGTAAGTGTGCAATAGGCACTAAATGGGTGTTTAGGAATAAAACAGATGAAAATGGGCAAATTGTCAAGAACAAGGCCAGACTGGTTGTCCAGGGGTTTTCACAAGAAGAAGGTATTGATTATGATGAAACCTTTGCCCCTGTAGCCAGACTGGAGGCAATTAGATTGTTCTTAGCTTATGCTGCATTCCACAATCTTAAAGTTTTCAAATGGATGTCAAAAGTGCATTTTTATATGGTAAAATAAAAGAAGAGGTTTATGTGTGTCAACCACCAGGTTTTGAGGATAATAAACATCCTGATTGGGTGTATAAGCTTGATAAGGCTCTTTATGGGTTGAAACAAGCTCCTAGAGCCTGGTATGAAACACTGTCAAATTTTCTTCTTCAGAATAATTTCACTAGAGGCTCCATAGATAAAACTTTGTTCATTAAGAAAGTGGGTCAGCATAAGCTCCTTGTTCAAATTTATGTTGATGATATTATTTTTGCATCCTCTGATCCACAGTTGTGTGATGCATTTACAAAGTTGATGCAACAAAATTCGAAATGAGTGCCATGGGAGAATTACAGTTCTTTCTAGGTTTGCAAATCAAAAAAGGCTGATGGAACTTTCATTCATCAGTCAAAATACACAAAGAGTCTTTTGGAAAGTTTGATTTACAAAACTGTAAGCCCTGTTCTACTCCCATGTGCAGCACCACACAACTGGATGCAGATCAGAAAGGTAAAGCTGTTGATGAAACACTTTACAGATGTATGATTGGGTCCTTGATGTACTTAACAGCTTCTAGACCAGATATTATGTTTGCAACTTGTGTTTGTGCTAGATTTCAGGCTGCTCCTAAAGAGTCTCATTTGATTGCAGTCAAGAGGATCTTTAGATATCTGCAAGGTACTCAATCTCTAGGTCTTTGGTATTCCACTGGGCACTCTTGCAAATTAGTTGCTTTTTCTGATAGTGACTATGCAGGGTGTAAATTAACTAGAAAATCAACTTCTGGTGGATGTCAATTCCTAGGCAACTGTTTGGTTTCTTGGCAGAGTAAGAAACACATCTGT
Source organism: Flaveria sonorensis (assembly GCA_025506505.1). NCBI lineage: Eukaryota > Viridiplantae > Streptophyta > Magnoliopsida > Asterales > Asteraceae > Flaveria > Flaveria sonorensis. The sequence continues at coordinate 40,478 of JACCIY010001043.1, read as the reverse complement.
TGCTACATCCACTGCTGAAGCCGAGTACATTGCTGCTGCAAGTTGTACATCTCAGGTACTCTGGCTTCAGAATCAATTATTGGATTATGGCATTACAGAGACTAAGACTCCATTACTAATGGATAGTGCTTCAGCTCTTTGTATTGTCAAGAATCCAGTCCAGCACTCTAGGACCAAACATATTGAGATCAGACACCATTTTATTAGGGATTGTTTTGAAAAAGGTCTGATTGATCCAAAGTTTGTTCCTAGTGCTGATGAGCTTGCAGACATATTTACTAAGCCTTTGGACAGTTCAACTTTCCAAAACCTAGTGTTAAGGCTTGGTATGCTGCAGCTAGAATAGTGACAACTACTGATGATCTCAGTCAACAAGACGATAGCATTCGTACATACTATGTGCACAAATAATACTGATAAGTTCTTTTATCCTCAGTAGTTTTCATAACTACTGAAGACTAAATTACTTAAAAGTACTAAAGTACTCTATCTGTTGAAAAGAACTGATGTAGTTACAACTACTGATGTCAGTCAACAGATAAGTACTGATGACCATGAAATGTCTGAAAATCAGACAACGTCTGATATAAGTGTTGAGGTCAGAATGAAACACTGATGAGCTAAGAATTGACGACAACCGCTGATGAGAAATTTATCTCTTCAGTTGTTTCTACACCTGCTGCTTCACTTCAACAACTGAGCCAAAACCATGTCTTCAGTAGTTTCACAACTACTGATGACTAACACCAGTCTTCATTGTTACAACACCTGAAGCAAAACCATGTCTTCAGTATTTCACAACTACTGATGACTAATACCAAGTCTTCAGTTGTTACTTTCTGAAAGTTAAAACCAGGTCTTCAGTTGTTTCAAACAACTGATGACAGCACCAACACTTTTCAGTCGTTTTATATCAGCCTTTTCTTACCCTATAAATACCTAACCTAATTTCAAACGTTTCATTAGCCGTTTCATATCCTTCCTCTCTCAACAATGGCGACCATGAAACTCAAACCCAGACACAACTGTGTTGCCTACCTCTCGAAATCGGCCTTCTGGAACAAATTTGATAACGCCATCGATCTTATGGTAGATTCCCAGTACCGAACCGCGTTTCTTCTGAATCCTACCATATACCCCGATTCCCTAAGCCAGTTCTGGACCAACGTCTCTGTGCAAACTGTGAGAATGATAGCCAAATCACTCTCCAGTCGTTGGTCAACCAGAAACAGGTGGTCATCACTCTCCGGACATCATTCGACAAACCCTAGATCTACATGATGCCACCTGTGTCACAGAATACCCGAAAGGCACAACCGATATGTCTTTCATCAACACGGGTAAAGGAGACTTAAGTGCTACCACCATTCTGAAGAAGCACTTCCATGATGCTGAACGTCTTATATTCCACATGGTGAATGTCTGCCTTGCACCAAAAACCTCCTCATGGGATCAGATGTCCTCCCGATGGCAACAGGTATTATACTCTATCTTTGAACGACAAACTCTAAATTTTTCTGAGATAGTTTTTATGGAACTAAGGATCTGGCCTTGAAACCTGTGGCAAACAGATGGATATTATATCCCAGGTTTCTCATGGCCATAATTTTAAACACAGCTAAAATCAGACGGCCTTGTTGGCCTTGGAGTCCCTGCTCCGGCTGTATTGCCTGAAGTATACTCCAGGCACAACTCTGACCCTACAATGAAAGGGGCTGCCCGGCTGCTAAAACCCAAGCAGCGGGAACCCACAGCCTCCACTTCCAGATCCAAAGTCCCCACCAAACCCTACACCAAAAAGCCTAAAAAGGCTACTCAGGGAGATGAGTCCCCTGAGGATGCCCCTGTACCACCAATACAGGAAACACTTACTGGTTCTAACCCCCCAGTAGTGTCCAAGACTCTACCACAGCCCTAGCCGCTCAGGCATCCTCTCAACAGGATCCTGATGCAACCAAAATTGGGGATACCACAATGCTGGAACCTATCTCAATTGAGAAGGTTACCATTGAAGAGCACCAGTCACCCCGGGTGCAATCTGCTTCAAACCTATCTCCAAATGCAACCGCCCCTCAAAGCCCAACATTTATTGTTGCACAAGTGCTGAGTCAGCTGCATTCCTCTCCTCCTCCCAGACACCCATTACAATGGGGAAACCTCAACAGCTGAGGAAGAGGACCAAAATGCTGCTGATAACCCACAGCACAGGGGTTATAATGTTCAATCTCCCCGTGTAGAGGAGGAGGTTAGAACATCTGGTGAGGCTGCCACTTCTACTGATTCAGCAAATGAACAGGATGAAGTTGGTAACATCTCTAAGACCTCACCAGAGGCAACTGCCGATGAAGGACTCAGTCCTGAGGCAGGAAGTCCCCAGAACCAAGAACAAGGGGCACATGCTACAACTGATCTACACTCAGGGCATGTACATCCTGATTCAATCAGGAGGTCAGGTGATTCAGCAAAGACTGATGATGACCTGGGCTTTTTCTACGATGTCTTAGCCATAACACAATCCTTGAGGCTGAGGTGAGCAGACTCAAAGAACTGCTTGCCAAAATGTCTCAGGATCAAAGTCCATCTGCCCCAATAAACCCACAGATGGCACCTTCATCTGAAGGTTCCCAAACACTCCGCCACTACACTCAACTGAGCCACCAGCCACTGTTGTTGGCACCACCTCTCAGGGACAGAACCCCTCTGAGCAGATGGTTGCTACCTTTCAAAATTCCTTACCTCTCATCACTCCCATCATCAATGAGATTGTGCATAAAGCCATTGATGAGAAATCTCCTCAAATCTAAAACACTTGTTGATGATGCTGTGCAAAAGAAGCTTTCTGCCATTCAAACCCCTGAACCCAATGCACCCAAAAAGGGGGAGTCTAAGGCAGTGAAAGAAAGAAAAAGAAAGAGAGTGGAAGATGAGAAACAACAAGAAAAAGAAAAGGAGTTAGAAAAGGAAAAACAGCTGATCACATACAAGAGAAAGAAAAGTGCTGAAACTCAAAAGCCTGATGAAGAGAAATCATTGGAAGATCTGATTAAAGAAGCTGATGAAGCTCACAGCAGATCAATGGACAGAATAATAGACCAACTCTTCAGACAGGGCTTTGATACACCACATTAGACACTGAGATCAGAAGGCTGGAGATTGAAGAGATACAAGAGAGATGGGCCAGTTACAGTGTAATGGAAAGGGAGAGGTTGGAGATAATGATCAGGTTTATTGCAAAATACTTGGGAAGATCATTAATTGAGATTAAATCATGGACCAGAGACAGTATTCTGGCAATAACCACCAGAATCTGTGCTTCTGAAGCATTCAATAAGGGGTTGATATCGAAGCCTTAGATGAAGCAGGTGCTGGGAAGAGAACTGATATGGCCAAGCTTTCCAAAGCCAAACTTACCACAAAAATGCTAGATCAGCCTTTCCAAACTCCCACTCAAAAACAACCAACACCACAACTCTCCAAACCAACTCAACCCTCAAAACCACTCCCTTATCCCCAAAACCACCTCAAACCACATCCAGTGATGCACCCAGAAGGAGGAGAAGGGTGTTGAGGATGGTAGAAGAAGAAGAAGAAGATGATGAAGAAGACAGTCTGCCAATCTCTGCTGTTCTAAAATTACCTGAGCCCAGAAGTCAACAAATGATCACACCAGACTTTCAGAGGCAAATGGTGAAAGTTAAGATTGAAGAAGAAGAACAGCAGAAACAGCACGATGAGCAACTTTTGAAGATGATTGACAAAGAGTTTCCTCAGTCATCATCTATACAAGCCATGAAGAAACACGCTCAAAGGCTGTATGCTCTCAGGTATACCTTTCAATATCAAAAGGAGAGAGTAAGGATTTGGCCAGACCCCAGGGTTAGTTCTAGAATTCATAAGAAATCCATACCAAGTAGATACAATGGCCAAGTGAGAAAGACCATAGATGCTGCTATTATGTTGGCCATTGTAGTCTCACCCTGGGAAATACTTGAAGACTTCAAGAGAGCCTACAAGTCAAAGATGACCCCTCAAACTCTAATGGAGAACAAAATGGTCAAGAAGGGGTTGTTATACAAGAGGCTTGAAGAGATCAAGAAAAATGAACTCCAGTTGTTATTAGAAGGGACTCACCCAGATGAATTTGCTTACAGAGAGATAACAACTGTTGAGTTGAAAAATGGAAAGACGATAAAGTACTTATCAGAGTACTATGGCCCAGAGTTCTTCTTCGAAGGAGAAGCAGAAGAACTCACTAAGGAGGAACAAGTTGTTCTCCTTGAGGCCTACGTCAGAGAGTCTTATAGACTCATCAATGGGAAGTAGGTTTCATGGTTGGGATAACAGCTCTGTGTCCAGTTCCCCAAGACAGAGTTCCCTTCCATCCTTTGACATTCACATCTACTGAAACCTGTTCCCTGGCCTGTGCTTATCTGATATCTCTGAAGCTGATCAAGAGAGTATTTCTGCCAAGAATAAGTGGGACCTCAATAAGCTTAAAGGTTTTGGCTGCATTGGTTCAGGGGGAGTTTGTTGGACCAAAAGAACCAATGAGCCTGATCAGAAAAACCTTTAAGTCCCACAGACATTTAAACAACTGAAGTAGTCTGCAACAGCTGAAGACATCAACTAATAACAAGGTCTGAAGACAAAGTCTGAAGTAAAAGAACTGAAGACAAAGTCTAAAGACAAAAGCTGAAGACAAAGACTGAAGACCAAGTTTCAGATGTTGTCACAACAGCTGAAGAAGACCTCTTCAGTAGTTGTGATGGTTTCCTTTCAGTAGTTGTATTTTCTTTTCTGTACTTGTAGTTTCAGTAGTTTTATGTTTCTTCGTGTACTTAGCATACTCTGAGATGTTCTCAGTTGTTGTGAACATTCTCAGTAGTTTGCTTACTTTCAGTAGTTTGTAATAATTCTGTTAGACGTCACTATCAAGTGACATCAGCAGACGTCACATTCCTTTATATAAGGAATGCTGACCTAATTGTAATCTGTGCAGCTTAGAAAAACCTAGCAGCCGCCATACCGAAGCATGTGTGCATGAATGTTATTATCCCTTTTGCAGAAAACCCTATTTCTATATAACCGTGTACTGTTCCATTGAATATTTATTGTGTTCTTGCTATATTTGTTTAATTCTTGCTCTAATTCCGCTGCGATTAACTCTAATTGATCAAACTTAGATCACTGATCCTGACAATAATCCTCTATCATCCTTCTTGTTCCTGAATACCTATTTGGTTCCTATGACACTTTTGAGGAAGATGGCATAAGTTCAACACCTTCTGTCTTCTGACTTGAAGCAGCTCATCTTGCATAGATTCAATCTAGCTTCCATCCTCCAAAGCCTCATCAACCTTCTCCGCTCTATCTGGGATAAGAAACAAGAATGTAGACAAACATGGCTGTCATGAGTTTGTCCTCTTGTTCTTACCCCTGAGTCAACATTCCAATGATGTTTATGGTAGGATGTGACTTGTGGATCCGAAGTTGAGGGATCACAGCAAGTTGGTTAGACAAATCTAAATTTGAGAAATTCGGATCTGGCAATAAGGTGTCTCCCACCACATCAGCACACTTATCAAGAGAAACTTGATCCAATGAGTGTGTGACTTCTTTCATGTTTTCTTCAATAGAGTAGTTATCAGCATCAAGAAATTCTTGATCATTGTCACCACCTCCAGTTCCTCCTACATTTGAAGTTCCTACACCTGGATTTGGAGCCTCTGAGCTAGAATTTAAGGCACCTCAGATGAATCTGTAGTATTTGTCATGCTTGTGCTGATAGGAGCTTCACTTGCTGGGTTAGTTACCATTAGACCTGAAGTAGTCTTCTTGGTTGGTCTTCTTAGCTCAAATCTTAGATCAGGATCTTCTGCTGATCTGTTATCTGTAGATCCTGAAACATTCTCACAAGATTTGTTAAAACAGTTGGTAACTAAATCAAGATCAAACAACCAATCCGGACCAGAACCTTTCACATAGGGTGTGTGTTCATCGAAAGTCACATTGGCTGACTCAATGATTCTAGTTCTGAGATTGTATACTCTGTAAGCCTTAGCTTGAGAAGAGTATCCAATAAAGTGTCCATAATCTGATTTCTAAGCAAACTTGGCTATTTGATCTTTGGTATTCAAGCAAGGACATCCAAAATGTTCTGAGAAAACCAATGAATGGTCTCCTTTTGTGCCACAGTTCATAAGGAGTCTTACCATGAGTCTTAACTACTAAAACTCTGTTTTGCACATAGCAGACTGTGTTAACAGCCTCTGCCCAGAAGGTGATAGGCAGTTTAGAGTCAGGCAACATGGTTCTAGCAGCCTCAATAAGTGTCCTGTTTCTCCTCTCAGCAACACTATTTTACTAAGGAGTCCTGGGAGCACTATATTGTCTTGAAATACCCTTTCATCACAAAATGTATCAAGGATTTGGTTTTTAAATTCTGTTCCCTGATCATATCTTATGATTTTGACCTTGTGATCACATTGATTCTCAGTTTTTAGAATGAAGTTCTTCAAGATCTCAGGAGTCTCATCCTTGGTTCTAAGAAAGAAGACCTAAGTGAATCTTGTGAAGTCATCTGTGATCACTAAACAATAAGAGGTCCTTCCTAGACTCATTACATTGGTGGAGCCAAAAACATCCATATGTAACTAGTGTAGGGGAGTAGTGATGGAGTTGGTTTTCTTTGGCTTGTGAGACACTTTGTGCTGCTTCCCTTTCAAGCATGCAACACAATGGTCATCACTTGTAAACTCTTTCTTTGGCATTCCAGTACCAAATCATTTTTAATTAATTTATTCATGTTTTTGAAGTTTACATGGCATATTCTTTTATGCCAGAGGAAAGACTTATCACTATTTGCTTTAGATAGAAAGCAAGACACTTCTTCCAAGGGAGTTGTTTCTTGTAGATCCATCTTGTACATGTTTCTCTTCCTGGGGGCTCTGAGTATAATGTACTCCTGAGGAATAACCACCCCAGGCTTGAGAACAATGCACTCATGCTCAGTGAAGAGCATGTGATGTTTTTGGTCACAAAATTAGGACACGCTCAAAAGATTGTATCCAAGCTCCTTGACAAAATTTACCTTCTCAATGCTGAGCATGCCATTTGAGACCATGCCCCTACCAGTGATGTAACCTCCTGCATCTCCTCCAAAAGCAACTGGCCCTCCATTAAACTTCTCAAAGTTTTGAAGTAAGGACTCATTGCCTGTCATGTGCCTGGAGCAGCCACCATCAATGATCCACACATTTCTGTTTGCCTTTGGCTTTCCCTAGGCTTCATCATGGTCAGCCATGAGTGCTTGATTTGGAGATGCATCTTCTGCTTGAAAGCTCCAGTCAAAGCCTCCTTCTTCAACAGCAACTACAGCTTGCTATCTTGGCTTCTTATTCTGGTGCCCTCCTTCAGTGTAGTTTGGCCTAGATGAAGCTTGGCCACCATTTGACTTGGGTGCCTTGCATTCTCTAGCAAAGTGTCCCATTTGGTTAAGTTGTAACACTTGACTTTGCTCTTGTCCAGCCCAAACTTGCCACTGGCTGCATTGCTAGGAAACCTTCTCCCAATCCTCTTATAGAACTTCTGGGCTCTGTGAGTGAGAAGAGCCATCTGCTGGACTATCTCCATGTACTCCAGATCATCTGGATGGATACAGTCCAGGTCTTCAAGAGTGAAAAGAAAGTTGCCTGAACTTTCATCAGTGGAGACAAAAGCTTGAGAAGAACTTGTCTCTTGGAAGGGACTTCCTTAGATGTAGCTCTCTCTGGGTGTCTCTGGGAAGGTGATGAAAGGACCCTTTTGTGAGGTTTCAGGGTAGCAGATGAGATGATACTGTGGTTCTCTACTATCCCTTTCAACCACATAAAGGGCTGAACTCTGGTGAGTGTTGGAGTTACCAGATGAATTTTGCATGTTTATCTCCATCTGGTATCCACTGAGTATCCTATACAACTCAGTTAGAGTAAGGGTCTTGAGGTTTTCAGTCCTCTTAATGACCACACGGTAGTGTGTCCATTGTCTGGGAAGAGAGGACATGAACTTCCTTACAATATCCTTGTTATCAATAGTTACCCCAACATCAGCCAGAGTATCCACAATCTCAACATACCTGAAGTATTGTTGAGTCATGGTTTCACCTGTCTTGAAGGTGAAGTTTTCAAACTGCTGCTTCAGGAGATCCTTCTTGTTCTCCTTGGCTTCATTTGAACCCTCATACATTAGTTTTAGCGCATCCCATAGCTGTTTAGCGGTCTTGCACTTCCTGAAACCTCTGTAGATGGAGTTTGGAAGAGCAGTTTGGAGGGTTGTCATGGCTTTCTGGTCAATGTCAATTCTTTTCCAGTCTTCATCTGAAAAGTCAGCCCTCTCCTTTGGTATCATACCACCACCAGTAGTAGCTGAAGAGGTGCATGGTACATGAGGTCCATTGACAACAGACTCCCACATCCTGGAATCTTGAGACTTGATAAAGCCTTCCATTCTTTGACACCAAGTGTCAAAATCCTCAGGAGTGATCAGTGGGGACTTTGTCATAGTTCCAGTTTCCATATCAGCCTTGGAGATAGCTGCCATTTGAAGAGTTAAGTGATGTGTGTAACTAAAAGGATTGAAGATGGTGATATCTTACAATCAAGAGCCTGGAATGCTCTGATACCAAATGCAGGACCGGGTAAGGGTAGAGGAGAGATCTTAGATCACTTAACAGTTCAAATAGGGAACTGGTAACTTAAACAGATGCTCCAAAGAACACAAGTAAATCAAAGAGATAGAACTAAGAATCAACACAAGATTAGTTTTCAAGGATGTTGTATATTGATCTCAAGTTCTCTTACAAGTGTTATGAAGCATAAAGAAATTACAAGAACCTGAGACACTTTTATACTATAACCTACAACCATCACTTACATGTAAAGACAGTTGGGATTTGACTAATCTACACAACAAGATCAATCTAAAGTCAAAAAGACAGATTGTCTTTTTGACTAGTGACTATGACATGCCATAGCTCACTGACTTTTCCTATTACAAAAAGCCAAAAGGAACAAAAAGAGAAACTTACAGGTGAAGACCTTATCTAATTTATCATAAAGCATGGAAGTTTCACCAACTAGTGATAGAAGGTGAACCACCAGAGCATGCAGCGAAAAGTAGATTGCTTTATGATAAAGTTGATGGAAAAGAATATTTTCTCTCTCTTTAGAAGAAACCAGTCTTGTCTTGTAAACAGCTTTGGAAGACTTTGTCTTTGAAGCTTTGGAAGACTTCATCTTTTACTATGGAAGAGTTGAGTCTTTGGCTTCGGAAGACTTTACACTTAGAATATTTTCCAAGTTAAGTGTAAAGCTTCCGCAGCAGTTTCTTCTGAACTTTGGCTTCGGAAGATTTTACACTTAGCATATTTCTGAGTGTGTAAAAGCTTCTGAAGCTAGTTCACCTTTGTTCCAAAGTGTATGTTGGAAGACTTGGTTGTTTTGGTATCCTTTGGTTGCATCAGCCATTTAACTTTAGAGGTTCCTACAAATACAGTAGCAAAACGACCATTAACAGGAAATTTACCAGTAACAGCAGTAGGGTCTTTAGAGCCTCACCTGAACCCATGACGAAGGCTCTCCTTTTAGCTCCACCATTGTTGCCACCGTTATTGTCACCATTGCCATTATTGTTGTTGTTGTTTCCACCATTTCTAGCACTATTCTTGATCTTCTTCAACTGAGGACAATTCCTCTAGTAGTGTCCTTCCTTTCCACACTTAAAGCAACCTTTTGGTGTTTCTTGGGGTTGTTGAGGCTTCTTCATCAATTCACCACGGCAATCCTTTGCCACGTGTCCAGCCTTACCACAACGCTGGCATCGAAAATTGTCACACATGCCGGTGTGATGGCAGTTGCATCGATTACATTTGGGATACTTCCCCACGTATCCACCTTGTCCCTGAGATGAAGAAGATGACTGATTGAAACTATGGTTGTTGTCAAACCTTCTTTGCTGCTGTTGATGTTGATGCTGCTGAGTGTACTGTTGTTGCTGCTAATGTTGCTGAGATTGGTTGTTTTGACGAAGATCCCTTGTTGCCAGAGTTATCCCACTTGCGTTTATTGTCAGGCACACTTGCAATAGCACCCCGTTTGGGTAGTTTTCCATGCTCCTCCACTTGGTCAGTAAGCTTGTGAGCCAATCGAATAACCTGCTAAATAGTAAGGAGGTTCGCAGCAGTCACCATACTTTGTATCTCTGGAACCAAGCCACGCAGATAAAGCTCAATCCGTTTGATCGGCGGGTCGATCATGCCAGGGCAAAGTGTCGCCAACTCGTGAGACCTCATAGTGTAAGCCTCGATCTCATATCCTTCCATCTTCAATTGCCAGAACTCAGCTTTTAACTTCTGGACTTCATTGCGAGGGCAATATTCCTCCATCATCATCGCTTTAAACTCATCCCACGGTAAAGCATTTGTCATCGCCTGGCCAAGCATCTGCACCTATGTATTTTACCATGAGAGCGTTGCACCCTCAAGTGTCCCCATGGCTTATTTCCTTGGTCCGCCGCCGGACAGTTGCACTTGGCTAAAACCGACTCGATCTTCTCAAAGCACCGCACAAGCCCTACAGCTCCACTGTATGTGTGGGGCTTACAGTCCATGAACGCCTTATATGTGCATGCTAGCGGTCCTGTATTCAATGTTTTGGATTATTTAGTCAAACCAAAAGGATTAACCATCTAATAGCAGATTTACGTAAGTGATGACCAGGGTCATCATTTACCTCCAGATTGGGCAGCTTGAGCGCCCAACGCTGCCTTCACATGTTGATTGATTAAGGCGGCTAACTCAGCTAGGGTCATGTTTACAGCACCGACACCACGTCCACCGGCACCACGTCCACAACCATGACCACGTCCTCTACCTCGACCGTCCATATTTCACTTTACATTCACAAATACAATAATGAGTAACATCCAACATATTAATCTCATTGAAGTATGGTAAATAGTAAGAAATAATGAATTTGTCACAACCATAACATTTATAACCAAAATAATAACCAAAGACAAATAAATTGTAAATAAGTCACAAAATATTCCATCAATGTCAAAATTTTCAGTTTGTCAGTTGGGTGGGAAACAACCCTTCCCACATAGGTTTCAAAAAGAAAAGAAACACTATGTAGTCCAAGTCAAATGAATGCGAAAATCAATCCAACACATCAGATCCATAACTGTCCTCTTCCATCTCTTCTGGTTCTTCTTCTTCCGGGGCTTCCTCCGGCTCTTCTTCAGGTTCCTCTTTAGGGTCTTCTTCATTAGGGTCTTCCCCAGGTGCAGGGGCATCCGCAATCTGAAGTGCCGCTAGCTATGCCTCCAGCTCAGTCACTCTATCATCTGTCCCTACACTGTGAAGCTCTTGCGTGGACATGCACTCAGTAAGTGCAAAAATGTTACCAGCCAAGGTATGATGCCCACCAATAGACATCGAGAGTCGCTCCTGAAGTGTCTCTACTAGTAACCGTAGCTGACGCATCTTGTGTCGTAAAATGGAGTTCTCGTCAGTAAGTCCTCTGATGCGCTGTCGCTCAGTGTCCAGTGTAGCAACCAAAGCTGCAACCGCCTGCTCAAGAGGAATACTCAGAGAAGGAAGGGTAGGTGTCGTAGAAGCAGTCGCCAACCTAGTCCTAGGGCCAGTAGTAGCTATAGCTGGAACAGGCTCCCTGTAGACCATGCGGCATATGAAAGTAGGGTAGTAACTCCAGTCTCGTGGAGCATCGCGCTCAGGTAATACAAAAGGCTGATCCCAGTCTACTCTTTAGAAGGATAAGGATGTCAGGGCCAGTTAGGTCCTCTATCAGGTACAAGAGGAGGAGGAGGTGACTCAAAACGTGTAGACCTCTTACCTAGAGCCCGTGAAGACTATGCCATGCTACGAGGTACGTGACGTGTATGCCAATGAGTATACAGTAAGGGATAAGTAAGGAGTAACTAACAAATGTGCGGTTATAGTCTAGTGTGTATGCAACCTAGTTCCCTATAACCAGTGGCTCTGATACCAATCTGTCACACCTCAAATTCCAAGTGCGGGGTTTTACCTCAAGGCATGTGAACAAACCAGGATCTCAGTCATTAGTTGATGTGTGTGCGTTAGAATGAGATTTTAAGTGTTTAACGTCAAATATTATGTATGATTATTCGTTTATATGCATGTGATTGAGTTGAATAGGTTGACTATGAGTTGGAAGTGATTTTGTAGGAAAAACAAGGAATTTGGAAGCTTACATGATAAAACAAGTCATTGGAGGGGTCAAGAAATGAAGTTTCAAAGTGCAGCAGAAAGGCTTCCACCGTAGCCTACGCCAGCTCAAGAAAAAAATCAGCAGAAAGGGTCCCAGCGTAGGCTACGCTGTCTGGCGTAGGCTACGCCAGGACAATTTTTGAAAACCTATAAAATCGCGTTTTTATTATGTTTCAGCCACCACTTGATTCCCATTCGACCTAGAACGTTTAGAGATGAATTTTGGGTGTTCTGAGATCAATTTTTCACCATTCCAACTCTCAAAAACAAGATTCAATCATCCGGAATGCAAATCAACAACGGTTTTGAAGATCATTCAAGAACGATGATCGGCTAATCTTCTCGTGATCGACTTCGGGTATTAGGATTTGTGTGATTAGGTTTTTGTTTTTGTTTAACTTTGTTGCGATTAAACTTTAGAACCCGTTAAGTTCTTTTATGAGTTTAACTTGTGTTTTGATTATTTAAACAATGACGTTGGTAAACTTTTATTTGAATATCATTTAATCTTCCGGAAATTATATGATTGCAAGTTTTGGTTTCTAATTGAATTGGCATTATGTATCAAGACCCATTAAGTCCTGATTATCGATATCACTTAATCATCGCACTTATAGAGTCTATTAAGGATTTTCCTTGAAGTTAAACTAAACAATTGCTGAAAACCAAACCTAGAACCGAAGTAGATTACTTTCTCTTATAATCGTTTTCTTAATCAAGTTTGATTCTTTCCAAGTTGTTTTCTTAGTTTATTTATTAATTATTCCAAAAATCCAATTTTCACAGCCAAGAGGCAATAGTTAAGTAATTTGTTAATTTAATTAATCATTATTTTCTAAATCAAAGTACAATACACCAACCACTAGTTCCACGAGGATCGACAACCCTACTTACCCTAACTAGTTTAAGGTGAATAGGAACACACATTTTAACATCTTATTTGATTGATACTTCAACATCGATCATTAGTTACTCAGAATGACTCTATATGCAACATTTAAACAAATCAGAGTTTAAAACTTTAAAATATTTGCGGAAGCATTTTGTAAATAACCCAAACACAAGGTACTAAAAGTAAACTGCGCAAAACACGCTCCCAAACCAAAATACGTAAGTAAATGCTAAATTAAAAGTAAACAATGTTTGAACAAAGCATGCTTGACACGTGCGTGCTCATAAGGGCAGCTGCTAGAGACAACCTGAGAAAAGCATCCTAAAAGTGTCAACACTATGGTTGGTGAGTTCAAGAGTTTGTAATCAACCATAAGCAGCAGCGTTAGTAAAAAAAATATAAACAGGTGCATTGAAATAGATAGCTAGTCTAATATCATTAGTAAAGAACAATAGTGATTTCGCGATCAAAGCTGACTATGTTTGTCTGTTTGCCTCCCGCCACGACATACCAGGTCGTGACGCTATTAGTCGTTTAGGACAATATTGCACCCGTTGACTTCCGGTCACCCGGGTGGGGCTTGTCAGACCCAGTAGTACTACCTAAGATTTCCCTCTTTTACTTAAATAATGACCCGAAAGTGTGAGGACTTTCTATGGTATAACCCATTATGTCTTACCAAACACATGTTATATCAGTAAAGCGTTTTAAAAACAAGTATGCATTCTCCTCCAAAAAGAGAAGTACTAAAAGTGGGGCATTGAACTCACCTGGTGCGAAAATGAACGATTGTAAAAGCTAATGATGAGTGGAAAGACAACCCTTCAAAGGTTACCTAGAACTCGCAATTACATAAGTACGTGTACATAGAAAACTTAACATTCCTAAGTGCTCAATAACCACATTGACCCAAGGTTTTGGAAAACAAGACTCATTTGACCAAGTTGACCCGTTTGACCCATTGGTGACATGTCAAGTTAAATTCTTGTTTAATCAAGTATAGCAATCCATCATACATGGTTATCACACATGTTATTCACGTATGCCACATTACAAACCCTTAAGTTCTATAAAGCTCATCATACATCATCCATTATCATGTATATTCCATAAGAGTCTAAATTTCCAAAGTTATGCATCAAGCAATAATACAACCCAAATAACACAATCTACCACCATAGACATCATCTTTTAACATGATCCTAACATCATAAACATGCTCAATTAACAATATCCAACGATCTACATAAATAAAGTATCCCTTTCGGGAAAGTAACACCCAAAACCAAATCTATCATCCAATTCATTCAAGAATTCACCAACTTTATGCCTAATGAAGTCCATAACAATCATCAAGACATGACTAACATCATCAATTCATCATAATTCATCAATCTCACGCATAAAAGTTACTATTAATAGTAAGATATGAACAACCACTCAATTTCAATCATAGATTCATCAATATTACACCTAATCTAGTTCATAGCATTCATAATCATCCATTTAACATCAACAATTCATCAAAACATGAATTCTCATAAATAAAAATTTCCACTTTTGGCAATGTATGAACTAGATGACAAAAACCCTGGATTTCTTGCATAATCTACATAGATTAACATTCATACAACATAACTAACATCATATCATCATCAAATCATCATCAATTTGGACTTCTTCTATGAAAATCGAACTAGGGTTCTTCAAGATTCAAAAACTATGAACACCAATCAAAATCTAACCTTTAATCACGTAGAAATCAAGAATTGATGCTTTCTACATGTAGGAATCACTTGGAACTAATCAAAATCGATGCTTGATTGTTGTTGTTGATCAAAATCGAAGTGTGTGTGTGTGTAGGGGAGAGGTCGCGGCCGTAAGGGGGGTTTGGGAGGGGATTAAGGTTTAGTTTTTTTGTAATATTTTGTTTTATGGTAATTGCAAGATAACCCTCCTTAATCAACTTTTGTAAAAATTGATTCTTTTAACATTTTAACAACTTTAACTACAAAACACAAACATTATTAACCCACAATAATAATCATGTATATTTTCCACTAATCACAAAACACATGAAATAAATATAACACGTTGTCACGTTACAAGGTAAAATTCAAAAATAATATTTAAAATTCATAAATCACATAACCACAAATTAATAATCAACATTATTAATCAAGTTATTATCAGATAATCATTGTTAATTATTAATAAGTCACCAACGTTCAACGACAACTAGTGTGTGCTCACGACACGTGTATGCCAGACCAAACGGAACTAACGGAGTTTGGTAATGGAAAATTACCGAATGTCACACCCAGGACTCAACAGGCTCAACAAAATCCTTTCCAGGATAGTTGTGCTTTTGTTTCAGGGAGTCAGCACTCTGGAGATTTTCAATTCTTCTTTGATGATCTAGAGTGTTTTAGCCCAGATGATGATATGGACATTGTCCAGTAGATGGCTCTTCTGACCTACAGAGCAAAGAATTTCTTTAAAAGAACTGGAAGAAAATTCCTTCAAAACCCAACCAACAATAGTGCTAAAACTACAACCAGCTTGGTCACTTTGCAAGGGAATGTAAGGCTCCTAGATCTAATCCTGGAGTAGCTCAAGCCTCCCAACATCCTTCTACCACAAAAGCTACAGCCAAACCTACTGAACAACAGACTGTAGCTGTTGCTTAAGAAGTTGATTGGAGCTTCATGGTGCAAGATGTCACTCCTGCTCAAGCTTTCATTACTGGAACTGAAGACAGTAAGGTATATGAACATCTTTATACTCCATCCTATATTGCTAAGGTTAAGTTGTATCAGGACTACAACATGGAGATTAAATCTGATATTGAGTCCTTAAACATATTAAAATCTGATTTTATAAGGGCAAAATCTGACTACAAACTCAAAATTGAAGAGTTAGGGAAAACTGTGTCCTCTTTAAAACATGAACATTCCAACTATAGGGCTCAAATAAAAGATTTAATATCCAAGTTGACTGAGGCTCAAGCCCAGCTAGTAATAATTGAGGCTAAAGTAAAGAAGTATGCCATTCAAGAGCATAAATTTAACACAATCATTACATCATCCTCCCACTCAAAGGAGTGTTATCAAAACAAAAGTGGGTTGGGAACTAATGAAATTGCTCCACCACACTCTTATGTGTCTGTTAGATAGCCAAGATATGGTACTGATGAGAAAGAGGATCCAACTGCTGACCCATAACCCAATGAGCAGAAGAATGATGCAACAATGGTGACCACCACAGGGAAGGATAAGGTAGAAAATCTCATCCCCATAGCTGTTAATCAACCCCTAACCACCAAAGCTAGAAAGAACAAAATCAGGGCAGCAAGAAAAACTACCAAGAAGGTGGCTGAGACTAAGTTGAAGATAGACCCAACGCAAAAGGGTGTATTCATCTTAGCTAGATTCCAAGTGGTTGGAAGTTCTGATTAGGAAAAGAGTATAGTACTAGCACTCCTATCCAGTTGAAGGATCAGAAATTGAAGGGGAAGGCTGTTGAAGAAGAAAAGAATTACAAGAAACAACAGCCCTCATGCCCCATCAAGAATAATAATGAGTGCATAATCTATGGTCTGCATTACCATATGGCTAAAGACTGTTACTACAATCCAGCGAGCACACATTATGCAATCAATGTTAAGAAAGAAGGAGTCAAGGATGGTTTCACATTTGGACCTTACCATATGATCCAAGTGTTAAGGAAAGGAAAGCTTGTTTCTGAAGCCAAGTTACTTTCGGAAGAACTCATTCTTTCGAAAGAAAAATAGCTTCGGAAGACAAGCTAAAGAATAAACAAAGAAACAAAAAGAATCCTTTAAAACCTTTCGAGAAAAAGACTGCTTCGGAAGAAAAGGTGGTGAAAACTTCTTCCAAGAATAAAGAAGCCTCAGAAGCAAGTCATGTTGCTCAAGCCTTATCAGGCTCATCTACACTGATCAACCAGAGAATGGAATGGAAGATCAGAAAAGATGCCACAGCCCAAGCCTCTTCTTCACAAACCATAATTGAACCCCCATGCATACATTTTAGTTCAATTATATCATCTACATTGGAAGAGCCCAAGACCATCAACGCTTGGGTTTCCAATAGTAACTAATCTTTTCACCTTATGTGCAGGGACATCCACATGACAAGAATGTAAATGTATGGATTGTGGACAGTGGATGCTCTAGGCATATTACAGGGAACAGATCTCTCCTAAAACAATTTGAACATTTTGATGGAGGTCCTGTTCAGTTTGGAGGTGAAGCCGAAGGATACATTTCTGGTAGAGGTAGTGTATCCAATGGTAATTTAAAAGTTGACAAAGTAAATTTTGTCAAAAAGATTGAATACAATCTTTTAAGTGTTTCTCAATTCTATGATCAAAAGCACCAAATGCTTTTCACAGAACATGAGTGAAGTATCCTCAAACCCGGGATGACAATTCCTCAGGAATTGGTGTTTCTTAGATCTCCCAGGAAAGGGAATATGTACAAGCTGGATATGAACAATGCTTCCCACTAGGTGAAGTATCATGCTTTCTTTCCAAAGCTAATAGTGATGAGTCAACTCTTTGGCATAAAAGAATATGCCACGTTAATTATATCATCTACATTGGAAGAGCCCAAGACCATCAACGCTTGGGTTTCCAATAGTAACTAATCTTTTCACCTTATGTGCAGGGACATCCACATGACAAGAATGTAAATGTATGGATTGTGGACAGTGGATGCTCTAGGCACATTACAGGGAACAAATCTCTCCTAAAACAATTTGAACATTTTAATGGAGGTCCTGTTCAGTTTGGAGGTGAAGCCGAAGGATACATTTCTGGTAGAGGTAGTGTATCCAATGGTAATTTAAAAGTTGACAAAGTAAATTTTGTCAAAAAGATTGAATACAATCTTTTAAGTGTTTCTCAATTCTATGATCAAAAGCACCAAATGCTTTTCACAGAACATGAGTGAAGTATCCTCAAACCCGGGATGACAGTTCCTCAGGAATTGGTGCTTCTTAGATCTCCCAGAAAAGGGAATATGTACAAGCTGGATATGAACAATGCTTCCCACTAGGTGAAGTATCATGCTTTCTTTCCAAAGCTAATAGTGATGAGTCAACTCTTTGGCATAAAAGAATATGCCATGTTAATTTTAAAACCATGAATAAATTGGTTAAAAAATAATTTGATACATGCTGTGCCTAAAAAGAGTTTTTCCAGTAAAGATTTACTTGTTTGAAAGGGAAGCAACACAAGGTCACTCACAAATCCAAAGAGGTTAACTCCATCACTACCCCATTACACTTATTACACATGGATCTTTTTGGTCTCACAAGTATAATGAGCATTGGAAGGATATCATATTGCCTTGTAATTGTTGATGATTTACCAATATTTACATGGGTTTTCTTTTTAAGAATTAAAGATGAAACTACTGAAACTTTAAAATCTTTTATTCTTAATATTGAAAATCAGAAGGATCACATGGTAAAAATCATTAGAAGTGATCAAGAGACTGAGTTTAAGAATCAAGTTCTTGACTCATTCTGTAACTCAAAAGGGATTGCCAAACAATACAATGCTCCTAGAACTCCTCAACAAAATGGTGATGCTGAGAGGAGGAACAGGACACTTATTGAGGCTGCAAGAACTATCTAAGCTGATTCAAAGCTGCCTCTAACTTTCTGGGTAGAGGCAGTCAGCACTGCATGTTATGTGCAGAACAGGGTTCTCATTGTTAAGCCCCATGAAAAGACCCTTTATGAGCTATGGAACAAGAGGCCACCGTTCATTGGTTTCTTAGGTCCTTTGGCAGCAGGTGCACCATACTTAACACAAAAGACAATTTAGCAAAATTTGCTGAAAAGTCAGATGATGCTATCTTTGTTGGATATTCCTCAACCTCTATTGCTTATAGAGTGTATAATATCAAAAATCAACAATTTGAGGAATCATCCAACATTGTTGTCAATGAGCATACTCTTTGTGTTAAGGGAAATGGTCCTGATCATATCTTCAATTTAGAATTATTTCCAAACTATTCTAAACCATCTTATGAGAATGTTTCAGCTGGAACAGGAACTCAAAGTGACCCCTATAAAGATCAACTGTTTGAGTCACCCAGACCTATTCTTAGTTCTCCAAGAAGAATTGAAAGCATGAATATCTCAGGAAACAAGGGAGACTCAACAAGTTGTCAGCCAATTAAGCCTAATAACTCAATAGATGACAACTCTAGCATTCAACACCAAGCTGATGAAGACAGTGATCTGGAGGAATAGGCAACTGTTGATGCTACTTCATAGCAAAATACCATTGATGCTGTCACACATTCATTCAATCAGTCCTCATTGAATGAGTGTGAGACGTCAGCTGGTCATGGTGTTCAAAATCCTGAGCAAAACTTCTCAAACCTGATCTATCTATGCAACTAGATGTGATTCCTAGGCTCAGGATACACACTACTCATCCAACTAAGAACATCATTAGGGATGTCTCAAAAGGTGTGAGAACAAGAAGTCAGACCCACAATGGGAATGTCTACATGTACTTATGCTTTCTCTCTCAAATTGAACCCAAGAAGGTGGAAGAATCCCTCAAAGACAACAACTAGGTTGAAGCAATACAAAAGGAGTTACTTTAGTTCAAGAGGCAAAAGGTATGGAACTTGTGTCCATTGCCATCTGGCCAAGTCCCCATTGGCACTAAGTGGGTGTTCAGAAAGAAAAGAGACGATAGAGGTTTGATCATCAAGAACAAAGCAAGACTTGTTGTTCAAGGATACACATAGGAGGAAGGCATAGATTATACTGATGTCTTTGCACTTGTTGCAAGACTTGAGGCTGTCCGAATCTTCCTTACTTTTGCAGCGTCCAAGAACTTCACAGTCTATCGATTTGATGTCAAATATGAATTTTTGCATAAGGATATTGATAGAGAAGTCTATGTGTGCCAGCCACCTGGATTTGAAGACCCACAACACCCCAACTATGTGTGCAAACTGGATAAAGCTCTTTATGGGTTGCATCAAGAACCTAGGCTGTGGTATGAGACACTGTTTCAGTTTCTTCTGAAGAATGGCTACTCCAGAGGCACCACAACAAGACATTGTTCATAAAGAAGTCTAGGAAGGACAAGTTGCTTGTTTAAGTCTATGTCAATGATATCATATTTGGATCCTCAAATGACAAAATGTGTAAAGACTTTGAAGGCATCATTAGAAAGAAGTTTGAGATGAGTTCCATAGGAAAGATGGATTTCTTCCTTGGAATTCAAGTGAAGCAGATGGAAGAAGGGTTCTTCATCTGTCAATCTAAGTATGTCAAGGACATCTTTGAGAGATTTGAGATGAAAGAATGTAAGCCAGCCAAGACACCTATACCCAGAAATCACAATCTTTGTCCTGATTCCGAGGGGGAGGATACTGATTAGCATCAGTACAGGGCAATTATTGGGTCTCTGATTTATCTCACCGTAAGTAGACCTGATATCATGTTTGCAACTTGCATCTGTGTAAGATATTAGGCTGCTCCAAAGGTGTCTCACCTAATTGCTGCCAAGAGAATCCTTAGATACCTCAAAGGAGCTCCTAAACTAGGCCTCTAGTATCCCAAGAATAGGGATTTTAACCTTTATGGTTACACGGACAGTGATTATGGTGGTTGCAACATCAACAAGAAATCAACATCAGGAGGATGTCAATTTCTTGGTGGAAGGATCATCTCCTGGCAATGCAAGAAGCAATCATGTGTATCCACATCTAGTGTTGAAGCTAAGTATATTGCTGCTGAAAAACTGCTATGCTTAACTCCTTTGGATTCAGAATCAAATGCTGGATTATTGTTTCAACTTCATGGAGACCCCTATCCACATAGATAACAAGAGTGCCATATCTATCATAGAAAATCTAGTCAAGCACTCCAAGACAAAGCATACTGACATCAGGTACCATTTCATTCAAGATATTCATGAGAAAAATCAAATTAAACTAGTCAAAGTCAATTCAAATGAACAATATGCTAATTAGTTCACCAAAGCCTTTGATGAACAAAGATTCAAGTATTTAATTACAGCTATTGGGATGATTAACATTGACTAGTCTTTCTCTTATAAAAAACTTTTTTAAATGTGTCTTGTCTATGTTGTCTATATACAATCTAAGCCCTGTTACAAAAAAGTTTTCTTCAAAATTTTTCTAAGCATGAATTCTTTTGAAGAGAAGACCCTCGGAAGAGATCTTTATCTATCTTCAGAAGGCAAATTCCTCTAAATAAATATTCTCTTCCAAAGAGTTTTTAGCCTCGGAAGAACATTTGATCATAGATCAAATCTACTTTCAAAACTTACTAACTTCTTTTCTCGGAAGAAGACTATACTCTCGGAAGCAAACTTGTCATTAAGACAAGGTTGCTTTCGGATGTAAAAATGGCTTTGGAAGACAATACTGAGAAACACAAGTGTTTTCTCTCAGAAGCAATTTTACCTTCGAAAGAAAAATTTACTGTGTAACGGAAATCTTTAGGCCCCACTCAGTAAAAAGTAAGATTTTATTGATGATTGTCGGAATATTTTAAATGGTTTATCTTACCGCCCTTGTCAGATCGAAACGTAAACTATTCTTTCACCTTATTGGTTTGGCTTTTTACCCCTCATTTAAAAACTTCCGACTCTCTTTCTTTACTTTTTACCACTACAAAAGCCCCAAATTTCCATTATCTTCTTCACTCACTCTCAAATTCCTTCAATCAAACAGTACTCCCTTAACAATGGCCTTGAATCCTCAACATAACCAGGTCGCCATCCTTGATTCTTCAAAGGATGTTGATTTTGCCCCTATTGTTGAATTTCTGTCACAATCGACATACTTCACTGCCCTCACTGTTAACCCCACCATCTACTTCAACCATATGACTGAATTCTAGGCCAATGGTTGAAGCGAGATGATTAACAATGAAAGGGTCATCAGATCGAGGATCAACGGGCAGAAGATCATAATAACTGAATCAACCATCATGGAGCATTTGGAGCTTCATGATGAGGGCGCCCCTACTGAATTCCCCAAATCTGAGTTGGAGAATACCTACACTCAGATGGGATATAGCGGCAATGTGAGCAGGTCTATAGTCTATAAGTTTAACTTCTCCTACAATTGGAAGTTCTTGTTGCACATCGTCCTGCACTGCCTATCCAACAAGTCCGGGGGATGGGATCAAATCCCATATGATTTGGGCTGCCTCGTCCACGGGTTGGTAAAGGGCCTGCGCTGCAACTACTCAAAATTTATGCTAAACAACTTAAGAGGTAATCTCACCCAGGATCCATTCTACATGTATCCCCGGTTCATTCAGCATATAATCAATTGTGAGCTAGACCAGGACAGACTACAATGTGTAGATGTTCTACTGGTCCCTCACATAAGGCCTGGCATCTTCAAAACACTAAAGAAGGTGTCCATAAACTTCACTAGAAGATTCACTGATCTTCTTCTAGGTATGCTTGAGCCAATGGCTCCTGGTGACATCCCTGCAAGCCCAGCAGGTGATGAACCCACACCAGACACCACCACTCCAATGCAAATACTTCTTCCCACCCAATCAAGATCACCTACACAAGACACCCCAAACAAACCCCTAATCAACCTACTCTGCTTGATCACCTACCCCTCTATTCAACCCAAAAAGGCTAGAGTGGAACTCAGGGCTACCACTCAGCCATAGGTCCAACCATCCTCCACCATTGACCTCAATGTCAGTGTTGAGTCACCTCAGTCTCAACTTGACGAGCCCATGTAAGGCCCCGTTCCCGGAGACCCTACAGTTGGTCAATCACAACATTAATCATATAATAATACAACACATTTCATAAAAACATTGTAGCAGATTGATTTATCCAAAAACCATTCATGCATTAATATATGATGTTGCCAAATAATACATCATTGTATTTTTTAGGTTTACAAAAGAATTGTTTAGTTGTATTATAAAACAACAATATTATTATGTATGAAATGGATGCCAGTCTTTGCCCGCCAAGTAGCTTTACCCTCGTGCCATCCTCAGCAACGAACTACCTGCCAACTGAAAATGCATAAAAGTCAGCATTGCTGAGTGAGTTCTAGTTTTATAAATAAAATACTTTACTTTTACCAAAAAAACACTTTCTTTACTTATGTACGTGATCATACATCATACATACAACTTGATAATATTCATTTATTATCTTCCACCATCATTCATAATCGTTCGTTTTCGTACTTTCTTTCATTATTATCTTTCACTTTTATCTAGATCTGTCATAAGCTATGCCCCATCATCGTGCATGAAGAAACTACCTTTTAGGGTCAAGCAACAAGGATCCCATTTTCGCACGTCTCGATCAGTCACAAAGACTGACCCTCCTGTGTGTGAACCCTCATGGGTTAGCCAAATCGCACGCTATATAACACACAGTTGAGCTAACAACTCTCAATGAGTTGTGAACCTCTTTAAAAATTTTCTTGCAAGAATTTCATTCATTCTTTAGGTTCCACTTTTCAAAATCATTAATCTTTCGCTTCATTATGATAATACTTTATGTATACGAGCATAAACACACCACGTAAAGTCATGTAATAATACGTAATAAGGAACATAAACAACAGGCCACAAGCATGCATAACACCAACAAACATAACAACCAAAACATCCCAGGGCTTAGTCGTTAAATTTCTATTTCCCAAAATTCTAGAAAATTTTCTAAGGCATTAGGCGCATGAGCACTATGTTGGGCGCATGAGTACTATGTAGGAACACGGCATTTGGGCGCATGAGAAAGACTTAGGCGCATGAGGAAACTTAGGCGCGTGAACACTGCTTGGGCGCATGAGCCTCACTTAGGCGCATGAGCAGTGGGAGCATCAGCACCTAGTTGCATGAGCAGTGGGCGAATGAGGTACTGTTTGGGCGCATGAGCAACACTTAGGCTTATGGGCAAAATTCCTAGGCGCATGAGAACTATGTTGGACGCATGGGTAGTGTCCAATTCGAACTTACACTATTTCAGACCCAAATTATCATTCTAACATGTTCTTAACCCATAACTAACATACTAAGCACTTAAAACGGGCATATAAACATGAAACACAAACAAGCATACCCAAACATACACCCACCCGCATAAACAGGGATATAGACATGCTGAAAGTTATAAAAAGTTAGTTACATGCATTTTCAGCCCAAAAACATGTTTAAAACATAAAAATCGAGGATCTAGAACTCACCAATTATAGCCTTCGAGCAAAACTCCACCAAACTCTAGAGCACAAGGAGTTCAAACACCTATACACATGTAAAGAAGCAACTAAACACATAGAAACACATAAAACCCAGTCCAGAAGCTAAAAATCCAGTTGAAACCGAGCAAAAATACACGAAAAACTCACCTTTCAAAGGTTTCGCTCACTAGAAACCGATGGAAAAACTTTTGTCTTCTTCTTTTTCCTTTTTACAGCCGAGAGAGTGGGTAGAAAGGTGATAGTGGGTGGCCATGCTTCTTTTAAACATAATAATAATGAAATTTTCCTCTTGCATACTTTTAGCCCCTCAACTTGGGTTATTTCACCATTATTTCTTTATACTTTTCTTTTCTTTTCTTTTTTTTTTTGTAAATTTTCAAGTGTTACAAGTCCACCCCCCTTATAGAGGTTTCATCCCCGAAACCTGTCACTCCTTGAACAGTTGTTGGTAATGCTGTCTCATCTCTTCCTCAGTCTCCCACTTAGACTCGGATCCCTTCCTGTACCTCCACTGTACCCGCACCAGTGTAATCACTTTATTCCGTAATCTCTTCTCTTTTTGGTCAATGATTGCCACTGGTTGCTCTACATAATTGAGCCGTTCATCCACTTCAATGTCCTCCAGTGGTACAATCATATCTTCATCAGCTTGGCATTTTCTCATATGAGATACATGAAATGTTGGATGAATCCCACTTAACTCATCGGGTAGCTCTAACCTATAGGCCACCTCTCTTACTCGAGCGATGATTCGGAAAGGTCCTATATACCTCGGGCTTAGCTTACCCCTCTATCTGAACCGAATGATCCCCTTCCAAGGTGATACCTTCAGCATAACTTTATCACCCACCTTGAATTCAATCGGTCTACGCCTCTTATCAGCATATGACTTTTGCCTATCTTTTGCCGCCTTCATAAAGGCCTTGATCTTCTCCAACTTTTCAGTCATAGCCTCGATCACTTTAATGCTCCCCAACTCCTTCTGTCTGATGTCACCCCAATGTATGGGCGTTCTGCACTTCCTACCATATAGCATCTCATATGGTGGCATACCAATGTTGGCATGGTAACTGTTGTTGTATGAGAATTCAGCTAACGGTAAGTGTTCATCCCAACTTCCTTTGAAATCAATGACGCATGCTCAGAGCATATCCTCAAGCTTCTGTATAGTTCTCTCTGACTGACCATCCGTCTAAGGATGATTAGCCGTACCGGAAGTGCAACCTCGTCCCTATCGCGTCATGAAATCTCTTTCGAAACTTGGATGTAAACCGAGTGTCACTGTCAGACACGATAGACACTGGTACACCATGATGCATCACAATCTCTTTGATGAATAGATTCACCAACCTCTCAGATTAATATATCTCGCGATTTGGTAGATAGTGAGCACTCTTCGTCAAACGGTCAACAATCACCCATATAGGATCGTATCCTCTTTCTGTACGTGGTAACTTCGTAATGAAGCCATGGTGATGTGCTCCCATTTCGACTCAGGTATATCCAAAGGTTGGATCTTCCCGTATGGCTTCTGATGCTCCGCCTTCACTTGCAAGCAAGTAAGGCACTTACTCACATACTCCGGTACCTCCCGCTTCATACCCGGCCACCAGTAATCTTTCTTCATATCATGATAGATCTTTGTAGCACTGGGATGAATGGAGTATTGAGTCTTATGAGCTTCATCCATGATTCCCCCGTAGGTCTCCATAACGAGGGATCCACATCCGCCCAAAGCGGGTTCTAACTCCGAGAGTATTCTCACCCAACTCCATGACTAGACCTCTCATCCTTTTAGAGTTAAGGCGATCTTCTTTATACGCCTCATCTTGAAACCCCTTGACCTGTGTCATCACATCGAAGGTCATCAACAGCTAATAAGCTTTCACCCGGATTGGCTCGGGTATCTCCTTTCGGCTAAGGGCATCTGCCACTATCTTGGCCTTGCCCAGATGATAGTGGATCTCACAATCATAATCCTTGATCAATTCCAGCCACCTCCTTTTCCTCATATTGAGGTCTTTCTGCTCAAAGAAGTATTTCAAGCTTTTATGGTCAGTGAAGATAGTGCACTTCGTCCCGTACAAGTAGTGCCTCCAAATCTTCAATGCAAAGACCACAGCTGCTAGCTCCAAGTCATGAGTAGGGTAATTAACCTCATGAATTTTCAACTTTCGGGATGCATAGGCTATTACTCTTCCTCGTTGCATCAGCACGCAACCCAACCCCGAATAAGAAGCATCCGAATTTTAAGGCCCCGTTCCCGGGACGCTTACAGCTGGACCGTCATTGCATAAAATATTTAAAACATACATTACTTTTGCAGCGGAATTTAAAAACTTTCATTAGTAATCAAAAATATGTCATCACATTATATCATTGTTACATTTCAAAATATGGCATTATAACAAAACATGGATGCCAGCCTCAAAACGTCCCCAGTAGCGTATGCATCCATGCCTGCAACTCCTCAGCATCAACAAAATGCCTACCAACTATCATGCATACAAAAAGTCAGCGACGCTGAGTGAGTTCTAGTGTTATAAATAAAATACTTTAATTTCTTTAAAACCACGTTTTACTTTCGTTCACGATCACGCATCATACGTACACTTTGATAATAATTAATTATTATCTTCATCATTGTTCATCAGTCAATACAATACTTATTATCATATGAATCCTGCCTCATGCAATGCCCCCGACTCATGTCTGAAGACTGATACTATGCTGGGGCCTATAAACAAACCCAAACTCATGTCCGAAGACCGAAACAATACCGGGGTATGCGATAAGGATCCCGTCTTCGTATGCAACACCCCCAACTCATGTCTGAAGACTGATACTGTGCGGGGCCTGTAAAAAAGCCCCCGACTCATGTCCGAAGACTGACACAGTACCAGGGCGAGCAACAAGACATCATCTCAATCTCATACCACCCTGTCTCATGCAATACCCCCGACTCATGTCAAAGATGATACGTGCCGGGGCTGTAAACAAACCCCGACTCATGTCCGAAGACCGACACAGTACCGGGGTACGAGACAAGGATCCGTCTTCATGAGAACTTTCTAAAAATTTCTAAACTGCCATAAACACATGAAACCTTTCTAACACTACCCAAACATAGATCTAACATACTAAGGCCCTTAAAACATACTAACAACAATTCTAACCACCAAAACAACACCAAAACTTACATTCACAGAACATCATTCAAACAAATTGCAGAAACATTCGGTTAACTCTTTAAAATATTTATTCGGTGTGCATAATAGCCCCAAGAAGTTGAAAATCAGTAAAAGAGGGGTTCTAGAACTCACCTTGAAGCAGATCTTTGAACTAAACACCTCCACTAGCAATTCAGCTCCAAATTCCTGAAAACAAGCACTAAAACATCAAGAACTTCAGTCAAGAAGTTGTGAATTCGGTTAAAACCAAACATATACTTGAGAAACTAACCTTTTGCAGCTTCTTCTTCCTTTTTCTCTCAAAACCGAGAGTTCTTCTTCTCTTTTCTTCTTCAGCCGAGAGCAAGATTACAGATCCACTTTATGTGGGCGGCCATACTCCCTTTTATATTAAAATAATGGACTTTTATGCTTTTTACACTTTTGCCCCTTCTACTTGTTCCCATATTCTTTTCTTTCTAGATACTTTTCTTTGTTCTTCTTTTTAATAAAAATTCAGGGTGTTACACGAATAAACCACTAAGTCTTCACTCCCTTTGGGTAATGCCAGGACAGGAGCTTGCGTCAGTCTTGCCTTCAACTCTTCAAAAGCATTCTCCTGTTCTAGGCCCCATACAAACTTCACATCCTTGCGGGTCAATTTGGTCAATGGTAAGGCTAGCTTGGAAAAGTCTTGGATAAATCTTCTATAGTAACCCGCCAAACCCAAGAAACTGTGGATCTCGGATGGCGTCTTTGGAGACTTCCATTGCATCACCGCCTCAACCTTTGCTGGGTCTACCATGACCCCTTTGGAATTTACCACATGACCCAAAACCTGAACCTCACTCAACCAGAAGCACACTTGGAGAACTTAGCATAAAGCTTCTCTCTTCTGTGTGTCTCCAATACCTCCCGTATGTGATCGGCATGCTCTTCTTCGCTCTTCAAATAAATCAGGATATCATCAATAAACACAATCACTAATTTATCCAACATCAGCCGACACACCCTATTCATCAAATCCATGAAAGCAGCTAACGCGTTAGCTAGACCAAAGGACATAACGAGAAACTCGTAGTGTCCATAACGTGTGCGAAAAGCCGTTTTGGGGATATCTTGCTCCTTTACCTTCAATTGATGGTAACCAGATTGGAGGTCTATTCTCAAGAACCAACTAGCACCTTGGAGTTGATCAAACAAATCATCAATTCTTGGTAGTGGATATTGGTTCTTTACCGCCAACTTGTTTAACTCTCGGTAGTCGATGCACATCCTCATACTATCATCCTTCTTCTTTACAAACAAGACCGGAGCACCCCTGGGAGAGATACTCGGTCGAATGAAACCCTTATCCATCAACTTTTGCAACTAAACCATCAGTTCCTTCATTTCCGACGGAGCCAATCGATACGGTGCTTTGGCAACAGGTTGAGCACCAGGTATCAAATAGATCCAAAACTCGATTTCGTGGTCCGGTAGCACACCTAGAAAATCTTCTGGGAACACGTCTGGAAAGTTACACACAACTGGTACGTCGAACAATTGTGGTACTGACACCTCCACATCCTTTACGTAAGCCAGGTAGGCACTACATCCACATTTCATGCATTTCTCTGCCACCACCATCGAAATCACCTTTGGAATCGTAGTAACTCGATCATCGTAGATCGTCACCAAACTCCCATCAGGCGCTGTCAGTCGGATCATCTTCTTGCGACACACAATATTTGTCTCATAGGCTGCTAACCAATCCATCCCTAGAACTACATCAAATCCGCCTAGGGGCATCACAAATAGTTTAGTAGAGAACCTATGGCCTCCTAGTTCTATGTCGCAATCCACTATCAAGTCAAAAATCCTGGTAGACTTAGTAATGGCAGTTTCTACATCGAAGGGCTCTTCAATACTTCTACTTCTAATAGGCAACTTAGCACAGAAAGCAGTAGAGATAAACTCCTACTAGCACCAGAATCAAATAACACAGAGGCACAAGTTTGGTTTACAAGAAACGTACCTGACATGATATCGGAGTCCACCCTGGCCTCCTCCCTGGTCATCGTAAATGCTCTGGTGCCTGCCCTCAGCCCTTCATTCTCGGTTCTCTTCTTTGCCCCAGATCTCTCAGCCTTTGGCTTCTAGCAGTCTCTGCTCAGATGGCCCTCTTCATCACAATTATAGCACCTCATCACTCCATAATCTTTTGCCATATGACCGGCCTCCCACACTTGAAGCAGACTTTCAAACCCCACTTACACTCCCCCACATGGTCTCTCCCACACTCACCACATTTCTTTGCCCCTGTACCCGCCGACACTACCCCCGCCGTCATCCGTTCTTGCCTTCTTGTTATTTGGAGTGAAACCACCATGACCAAATCGTTTCCCGTTCCAGTTCTTATCGCCACCACCCTTCCTACTCACCTCAACCACAACCACCTCTCTCTCATCATACAATCTCCCTGCCAAATCCACCACCGACCTAAAGGTACTTGGTCGGGCAGCAATCATATGCCTATGGATATCTGTTGGCAATCCCTGGATATACCTCTTGATCTTCCTCGACACCGGCGTTACCAGATCTGGCACCAGTCTTGCCATCTCATTAAACTTCATCGTGTACTGCTGGTGTGTCATGGTTCCCACCTCTAACTGGAAGATCTCCCTCTCTATCTTGTTATGCTCTATGAGGACAAACTCCTCGATCACCACCTTCTTCAGTTCATTCCACCTCATCCTCCAGATACCCCTGCTACCCTCAGCCTGGACAATATTGTCCCACCAACATAAAGCAGAGTCCATGAATGAATGGGTAGCAAACTTTACCTTTTGATCCCCCTATATTCGCTGATCTCCAACATAGCCTCCATCTCTCTCACCCAATGGTGAGCAGTAGCAGCGTTACCATTGCCATCAAAAGTTGGGGGTCTGCATCTTTGGAATGCTCCATAGCTGCACTCCTTCGCAGTCTCCTACACTGCTTCCTCCTCCTCTTCCTCATCACTGGAGACAACCATCTCAGTATCTGGTTTCTCCATCTCCCTTGGACCTACTCCTTCACCCCTCCCTGGCGGTTCTCCTTCTCTCCTCTTTCTCCTTCTTCTCATCCTCCTCACGGCTCTAATAACCTCGGTCACTACAGACGGTAGAATCGTCTGCATGACCTGATGAACTTCCTCCACAACTGCTTCTTTACTGAAGCTCTCAACTTAGCACTCTTATCACCGCCCTCCTGGTGATGAAGCTCGGGGTCTGCAGGAGCCGTCTCAATAGTCTTAGTCTTTGTCCTCGTGACACGTGGTCCAGCACCATGGCCACCCCGTACTCCGCCTCAAGAAGCCTTTAATGATCTACCACAAGCCATCTTCTAAACACTATAAGATTCAAACACCAACACGGTCATTCAAGTTAATAGCTCGACTATGTCAAGTATAGTAAGTCCCTAATTATAGTGGCCAGTTGTGATTAGCCACTTACATTATGATAGGATCAAAATGGATCGATCTGTGATGATATTGTGATGCAATTGAATCAAAACAAACACAAGTAATCAAATCAATGCAAACATATCAGAAAAATTCATAGTTTTTTTCATTGATAGAAGCATAGAAATACAAGTGTAAGAAAAAAGTTATAATTCGTTTACTATTCTAAGGTGCTTTTTTTGCACAATACATAATCTATGCTATTTATACTATCAAAGAAAACAAAAAGGAACATATATTTACAAATAAGTCCCTAAACTATGACAAAACTACTAATAAAGACAATAAAGACTAAATGTTAATCTCGAGAGGCTTCTACAATACTCCCCTAAGATTTACATTGTCTTCCGTCTTCAAAATCTTCTGTCTTCAGTCTTCATTCTTTTGTCTTCAATCTTTATCTTCATTCTTCATTCTTCAAACATGAAAAAAACTCTTCGGTTCTTCTTTGATCTTGAACATTGGCTTCTCCTTGTATAGCTCTTGTTCTCTTAAGGCTTTAGCAATTGCAGACTTGAACTAGCTCGCTAAAATTCCTTGCTCCGGTTTCGATTCATTCGTCTTGATTTCCATTTGATTCATCACCTCCAATGTTTCTTCGATAAACCTGCGATATCAATATTAACATAAAATTCAATTGGCTTTGGATACTCTTTGGAATGAATTTCCAACACTCCTTTACTCGAGATCCTCAGGAATTCTATTTCCTTGATATCCTTCTTAACTATATTTGCATAAGCTAAGGCTTTTCTTAGAGATATTCTCTCCATAGCTACATTCATAACTTTGATAATTGACAAGAAATACTTTTTGTCATTTTCTGCAACTTTTGGTACAACTCTTTCAAACTTCTGGATAGACAAAAATGATATGTAGCTAGGATGTAAGAGTTTCAATTTGAATACACCAAACAATGAAATCATGTCACGATCCCAATCGTCTAGATCTCGAACTAACTTTAACTCAAATGTATCAGCATTGTAGAACCATCTCAAATTGTTTTGACTTTTGATTTCCATCAATAAATTTCAAGCCAGGATTAGTTACCTTCTCAAAGTATTGATTGCTAAAAGCATCCAAAGTTTTTCTTCTCTAACATCTTTATCACCATCTTTTCTTTCTTTTTCAGTGACTGAAAATATTCTCTATCTTCTTGGTCACATCTCGTTTGCAAAATGAACTCATTCTGCTTATACCTCTGTTCAATAACTGTACAAAATTTTCTCCTCGACTTGCTCTAGTCGGATTGATAAAAGGCAGTTTATTTTACTCCTTCAAATCTTGAACAGGTAGCTTTATAATGCTCGAGAAAAAATGATATACATCACAAATTGCATTAATTCTTTTTATCAAAAATGCATCAAACCTCATCGTATTTCCATGCCAATCTTTACTTCCTTGGTCGTGTCAGGAACAATCATTGTATTAAGCAACTCTGAAACTGATTGTCCTTTTTATAACACATTACGAACCAAATCACCTGTCGTTCGAGCTTTATTCCATAATTGCTTCTGTTCAATTGAACTTGATATGCTTGTCTCTCAGTTTCAGGAAAAATTTCATTAGCTCTTTCCTTCGTTCATACACACTACTCTTCATCGCCATGGATTTAATCTCTTGAGGTTTTAAAATCCTCGTTCACTTTGTTATCTCTAAATATTATGGATTATCCATGTCAAGCACAATCATTTTATTTGTTTGCATCTTCGTTGCTTGAAAACTTCTCACCAAATTTCTTGAAGAGTCTGCTTGTAATCTATTAAGCTTCTTCCTTGTATAATTTCTTGATTGTAGCCACATTCTTAAAGCAGTTACATTCATGTCATCAGGATTAGGATGATGTAACTCAAATGTTGAAAGTTCCTCAATATTTATGCTCTCTTGAAGAGGATTCCACTCTCCATGCTCTACAATTATCTCGTTAGGATCAATAGGAGCAACAGATTCAGTAGTAATACACTTCTCAAACTCTTCATTAATTTGAGATACTATTAATCCATCAAGAAATACTCGATTATACTTCATCTTGATCAAATAGTTACCTGTCTTCAATGTCTACAGGTACATCTTCTTGTATTGTCTTAATTGGTGAAAAATATTCATCAACATTAGCTTTAACTAAATCTTCATCTTCTAAAACCTCATCATACCAGTCATCACCAAACTCAACTTCTAGATAATCAAGAGGTCCTATGGTCTCTTGAATATCTGACTCTTCTTCTGCTTCACTTGCAAGTTCATCAACAATCTTTTGCACTTTTGTTGATGATTCAGGTAAAACTGAAACATCTATATCATCAATTTCCTTTTACCTTTATCTATTTTAGCTATCTTTTCAACATCTATTGGAGTGGTTTTAGAAATAATCATAAGTTCTGGAGACGAAGACTTTTGACTTTCTTTTATTCTTTCTATTTCTTCTTTTAAAGCTTCATTTTCTTCTTTCAACTTATTGAATTTTTCTTCCGTCAGATCATAATCTTTCGTCATAACTTCCAAAGTTTTTACATTATCTTCTTTATTTTTCTCAAGATCAGCAATTACTACATCTTTCTTTTGTAGATCTTCTTTCAACTTCTCATTTTCTTCTTTAATTCCTCTAAACTTCAATTTCTTAGAGTTTTCTTCTTTCAACTCTTCAATAATCTGCTAAAAATTTGTTGTTCAGCCACATGAGTATCTTGTTGAGGCAAGCATACAAATTCATTGTGTATCTCAGCTTCAAATACTTCAAAATCTTGAACTTCTCATTGAATTCTGTTAGATCTAGGAATAATAGGTCTAGATCATTTTGTATAGGCTTAGAACTTTAATCAATACATGTAATGAATATTTGTAATTCATTATGTATATAGGTTAACCCATATGTGCGTTGATTTATGTGTATGATTACAGATACAAACATTATACTTGGTCAATAAGAAACATCTACGGATGAACATTTTTGTTCTTCCGTAGATATCTTTCTTACAAGACATTCATCAGAAGATCTTCTATGGATGAATATGGGTATTCACTGATGAACAAACACCACACATGAAGAAACTGAAGTGAAGTACCTTCGGAAGAACAAAGTTCCTTATGAAGACAAAGTAGCTGTGGAAGAACAAAGTAGTTGTGAAGAACCACACGTACTTATATCATACAAGTGTTTCAAGTCAACAAGTCAATCACAGACTCCAAGAGATTCGAGTTTCCTTAACAGAAACACGCGTGTCTATAAATATGAGTCCTAGGTTTCACATCAAAAATAAAGAGAAAAGAGAAGAGACGGCGACAAATACCATCACATCGTTTCACACGATCAACACAAACCCTAGCAGCCGTCACATCAACACACCAAAAATCATAAACACAATCATAGCATAGAATTTAGTGAGCTTATTATTTGATTCTTTGTAATCATTAATCAGTTTTAATGAATTAGGTTTGATTCAAAACATTACTCTTTGCATATTGTTGATATCGTTTGAGCATTTATTATTTATTTTCTCTGGCATCAATATTTATTTGTTATCAATTAAATAACGATTAATGGTAATTCCGCGATCATTAATTCGATACCAATCTAACACTGATAATTCCTGATTGCGATCCTTGGATTCACAGGTGGTATCAGAGCCAAGTGCTCATTGATCTAGATCGATTGATCTATCGTGTTAGAATTGTTTAATTGAATAGATCTATCAGTTTTCTGACTAGATCTATAGTTTTTAAGCAAAAGTATTTGGTGTGAAGATTTAAATTCAATAAATAAATCAGTGATTTGTCTTTTAGCGAGTATTGTTACATTGCTCGGTTAACATTCATCTATATTCAAATTAATTGAAACATAGATCTGTGTTACTAGCAGACTTTCATTAACTGTTCATAAGAAACTTGTTTTAGTTAAAACTTCAATATTTGACTAAATGTAGCTTTGTCGGTGGATCATCGTACCAGCCTCCAAAGTTGGAAACAAAAGCAGACTTTAAGTCCTGGAAGATCAAGTTCAGAAATCATGTGAACTACACTCATTTGACTTATGGGTATCAATAACTCAAGGTCCTTATATTCCACCCACCCTTGGGCCGGATTATAATGATAAAAATCAACCCAAAAGTACAAAACTGATGATTTTAAAAAGGTTAAAGTTGATATTAGAGCATACAGTTTGCTCAGTATGGATTTACCTGAAGAAATACTAATTAGGTGTGAGAATTATAAAACAGCAAATTCCTTGTGGAAGATACTACATACTCTTTGTGAAGGGAGTGATGAAATCAGAAGCATTAGGAAGGACACACTTCGCTCATAATATGAAACATTTCATCATATTGAGGGTGAATCAATTCCTCAACAACTCCATAGGTTTATGCATTGGTAACCGAGATGCACATCATGGAGTTGAAGTATACAAATGAGGAATTGAACAAAAAGATGCTCCATACATTGCCTGAAAGTTGGAAGCAACTGTGTCCATGTTCAAGAACACCATTGATCTCAAAGAGCACTGGCTTAGATACATTGGTAGCTAAAGTTGAGGCTCTTGAAATGGATGAAAATCAAGAAACAAGAGTGTGAGAACACATGTCACACCTTATCATTTTAAAGAAACCAAAAGTGCTGGAAGTGCTTTTATCTCTAACAATGATAGTGACAACTCTTGTACCTTGAGTGAAGATGAAGAAGAAGTGAGCTTTTATGCATCAAAGCCTTCAAAGAAATCTTCTCAAAGTAAATCAGAAAAGAAAAAGAAGACCTGAGATAGAAAAGATGCATCTACATCAGCAGCAAAGTCTTCAACAAACAACAACCAAGCAGAGCCCATTACTATGATTCTAGATTCTGAAGAACAAAAAGCAGCATTTGCAGCTTTTAGTTCAAGTTTTCAAGCCTACTTGGGAAGCACCTTAGTACCTGCAAATATTGCCAACAAGACTTGGAAGAACTACATCCAGATGTAGTAGAGAGATGGATCTTCAATGGAAATGGCAATGATTGCTTATAGAGCCAAACAATACTTGAGAAGAAACAAAATTTGGCTGCAGCAAGCAAAACATCAAAGATTGGTGTTGATAAGTCAAAGGTAAGATGTTTCAAATGCAATCTCTATGGGCACTTCTCAAGAGAATGTAATCAACAATCAAATCCTGACATGAGACAAGCAGCAACATCAGTCTCATCAGCATCAATCTCATCAAACAACAACATCTCAGAGATCTTATAGACAACCACAGCTAACCAACTCATCCCCACCAGCCACAAATGCATCAGCAGGACCTAGTAATTCTAAAGAAACTTGGCTGATCATTCTCCAAGATGGAACCTGTGACTGGAGCATGTATGAGAAGGAAGTTTTGGAATAAAATCAAGCTTTAAGGCCCACATGGAGAACAAAGTTCCACCTATGGCTAGAGAGGTAAGAGATAGATTGTGTTCATCAGTGTGTGTTGAGGAAGTTGAAAGATATAGAGTCCATGCTCAACAACTGGCTGATAAAGTAAAAGAAATGATTTTGAATGAATCTCATGTAAGAGAACATAAATTATATCAATTCAAAATTAACTCTTTACAAAAAGATTTAGATAAATTTGTTTCAGAAAATTACAGCTTAAAAGCCCAAGTTGAGCATCTGACCACTTCCTTAACTAAATCCATGGCTGATCATGCATCAACTGAAGTGAAACTTTAGAAGTTTCAACTTTCATCTCAGCAATATGAGAAATTATTTAATTCTCATATTGAATCAAAGAACAGGTATGGGTTGGGATATAATGCTGTTGCACCTCCTCTGAATGATAACTATACAACTTTACCTGAATCAATGACAAATAGCTTGTCAAATCATTTTGTGCCATGCACCAAGTTTGAAACAAATGTACTGAACAAGTTAATAACAATGAATCTGAGGTGAGTGAAACTGAGTCTCTGAATCAGATAAAAATCAAACAAAATGAATTAGAATTTGACTTTGGATGTGATGACTTGGATGATTCTGATGAACATGATGATAACTCTGCGGATCAACTGAACATTGGTAAGAATGTTTCAGTTGAAACAATCATTCCCAAAGTACTTGAGCAAACAAAGTTGCCATATCCTCCTAAAGCAAAGAAACATGTTGAAGACTATTTGCAAGAGAATAGCTCAGCTAAATGAAGGTCTTCAAGTACTTCATCAGCAACAAAAACCTTCAACTGAAGTGATTAAGAAGTGTACATCTACTGAAGTACACAAATCTTCCTTAGAAACAGAAAAGAAGCAAGTATCAGCAGAACTTCTCCGGAAGAAGAAACATCCTTCAGTAGCAGATCTACGGAAAAACAAATCTACTGAATCAGTAGATGATCTGCGAAAGGCAAAAGAAACAACCAACAAGAAAAAACTCAAAAAGGTGTGAGCTCAAAGCAACAAACTTCAGCTGATAAACATGAACCTTTTGACATCATGTCAGGAAAAGGAAAGGAGTCAGCTTCAGTAAAGTTTGAGAAGGATTGAAGACTCAAGAAGCAAAAGAAGAAGAAATTGATTGAGTCTGATAATGAGTCAGAAGAAATATTGCAAATGGTGTGACATGAAAAATCACAACACTGAAGACTGTTACTTCAGCAGCTATTGCTCCATCTGCAATATGAACAATCACATGACTTCAGACTGTTACTTCAACAAACATTGTGCTATTTGTAACAAAAATAACCATTCCACTCAGGAATGTTATTTTAACAAAAGAACAAGACAAGAGCACAAAGAAAACACCTAGAAGGATGAATCAGAATCTCAATCAAGTGAAGATCAAAAAGATTCAAGATTAAAGAAACAACAAAAACAAAAACAAAAGGTGACAAAACCACAAGAGAAATCATCAGTTGATAGTGAACCTTTGAAGAAAAGACAACCTGAACAGAAATCAAAGACTCCTAACAATCAAAGACACCTCACAAAAGGTGGATTTGAACAATAAGAAGTCAAATGCTAATGATACTTTCTTTGATAATTTTGAAAAAGGAACTCATGTTTCACATTCAAAATCAAAGGATGATGAAACTTTCAACAATCAAGGATCATCATCAAAGTCAAAACAACAAACAAAGAAAGAGAAGATCCTTGAGGAAGAGTTTAAAAATCAGAACAAAATTCCACAATTTCATCATCAACAGAATCATCCTCACCACAAACAACACACAATGAATCAATTGAATCTAAAATTAATACTGAATCTTCAAGACTCATTCATGAGGAAGTTAAATTTTAGACTCCACAGGATCACCCAAGATCATTAGACTTGGGTTTCCAAATCTAATTGATTTCTTAATTGTGCAGGAACAATCTTGGAGAGCTGACAACAAGTGGTATGTTGACAGTGGTTGTTCCAGACATATGACAGGAAACTGTTCTCTTCTCCATGACTTCAAACATAAAATGCTTCTTATGTGGCATTTGGTGGGGATAAGAAGGGAGGTAAAATAGTTGGTGAAGAATGGTAACTAATGGTGTGCTCAAATTTGAGAAAGTAAATTATTGTGAAAATTTGCAATATAATTTATTGAGTGTGTCTCAAATTTGTGATCAAAATTATACCACATTATTTGATAACACTAATGTTACATTCTTAAGCCAGGTTTTGCAGTTCCAGAAGATTGGATCCTTCTTAAAGCATCAAGAAAGGAAACACATATGTTTTGGATATGAATAATACACACTCACAAACATGAAACATGCCTGCTATCTAAGTCATAGAAGATGAATCTCAGTTGTGGCATAGAAGGCTTGTTCATTCCAACTGAAGAACATGAATAAATTGGTGAAAATGACTTAGTCATTGGATTGCCAAAGAAAGAATTTTCTTGTTCAAACCATTGTTCTTCATGTTATAAAGGAAAACATATAGAGTGTCACATAAATCCAAAATAATAAATACAAACACTACACCACTCAAATTGCTTCACATGGATCTTTTTGGTCCAACTAATGTGATGAGCATTGGAAAAAGGCAATATTGTTTAGTGGTTGTGGATGATTTCACTAGATTCACATGGGTCTTTTTCTAAAACAAAAGAGTGAAACATCAAAAACATTAATGGAGTTTGTGTCAAAAGATTGAGAATCAACTTGATTTAAAAGTTAAAATTTTAGGAGTGACAATGGGACTGAATTGTGTTAATACTGTCTTAGATTCATTTTGCAGGAATAAAGGCATAGCAAGGCAATTCAGTGCACCAAGAACTCCACAACAAAATGGAGTTGCTGAAAGAAGAAACAGAACTCTCATTGAAGCAGCAAGAACAATGCTAGCTGATTCACAATTGCCAATCACCTTTTGGTGAAGTAGTGAACACCATGCAATGTTCAAAACAGACATTAATTGTCAAAGAACACAATAAAACACCTTATGAGCTTTTATTTAAAAGAAAACCTTACATAGGATATCTTAGAGCTTTTGGGTGTCATGTATCTGTTTTAAACACAAAAGAACAATTGGGAAATTTTCAAAGAAAGCCTATGATGGTTTCTTGTTGGATATTCTTCAACATCTAAATCATATAGGATTTACATTCCATAACAAACATTATGGAAGAAACTCCTAATGTGTCTTTTGATGAATCCTTATTTCCTAAATCTATAAAGGATATCATGGTTGTTTGATATAGATGCACTCACAAACTCATTTAACTCTGGTTATTTGAATGTTGTAGGTACTGAGGATACATGCTATCCATTGTTCCTCCAAACATGAATGAAGTGTCATTATCTGCTGATCCTCCAAGAATACAAACTTCAAGTATCATGGAACAAGGAACACCAAATAATGTCAATAATGCAGCACAAGACCAAGCAAATGGATCTACATCCTCAGATGCAAACACTTCATCAGCAGCTGCTGACTCTGCATCCGCAGATGAGTGTCCTACATCCGGAGATGTGAATATTGGATCAGCTGATGTTCCATTCACATCAGTAGATGTTCCACATATTGGAGATGGTCCATTGCATTCCAAAGAGTCATTGTCAGCAAGTCAACAAAAAATACATCCGTAGATGTTCCTGTAACTCCTGCGGAAGCACGAAATACATCCGTAGATGTTCCTGTAACTCCTGCGGATGGCACTCACAATGCAGCTGATGTACAAAATGAAATCATTCAGCTTCCAATGATGATCAATTTGATTACTTCATAAATTCATCATCTCAGCTGGATTTATCTGCATCAATGCATATGACTACCTGGAATCATCTATTCCAGTTGAGTCCATTCCAACAACCAGAATTCATAAGACTCATCCAATAAACACATCATTGGAGATCTCAATGAAAGAACCACAAGAAGCCAGGGGAGCTGCAAACATCTGTCTTTTCATTTGTTTTCTTTCATAAGTGGTTCCTCCAAA